>OX439137.1:11328739-11418039 GCA_949318235.1 Ecdyonurus torrentis
CCTCATTTTATTTGCGTGCAAGTAGTATACGTAGACAGTACATTATTTACCCTTCAATTATAGTAACATGCAATAAATTTATTTCTTAAATAAAAATTACTGCATGTAAGAAAAAGCTGTCAAAATATCAAGATTTATTTGTATAATTTATCTAGATAATTTTAAGATAAATAGAGTATTTTTATATGTGAATTTTCTCTCTCTCTCTCTCTCTCTCTCTCTCTCTCTCTCTCTCTCTCTCTCTCCTCTCTCTCTCTCTCTCTCTCTCTCTCTCATTTCGTATATTATTTTAAATAAATACCTACAGTTTGACGTGAAAACATGATTATAATATCTAAACATAAATATATATTTTTTTTATTCATAATAATAAATGTTGCAACCGGTTATATTGCTAAATAGATGCATATTATATAACATTGTTATATAACATTTCCAGAATTTTCTGCATGACGATACAAAACTACCGCATATATAAAATTTGAAATCTATTGAAATCAAAAACATACTTTACCATTGATGAGTAATAGAATAATACATAATAATACCATAGATACGTTATGTGAATGAGTTGTTTATGTGCGTATATACGTGATAGAACGTACAGGATGCATTATAATAATTTACATTGACAGGCTCATATACACCAGATACAAGTCTAAATTTACATTGTATAAATGTATTAGAGTTGCATAAAACTATAAAACTTTTTTTTTGTATAGTGTCATTAAAATACATTGATATAAAAAATATATCTGTAAATGAATTTTTAATTAACCAGCCAATATTATTATTTTAGATTATATAGGGTGGTTTCATTCATATTAACGTCGACGCCATAATTGAGTACTAAATAACATGGGCCAGAATAGGATGACTAATTTTGTAATTTTAAAAATACTTTGAATTAAGTTTCAGGTTTTTAGATACGAATTTTTTTTTTTTTTTATAACCCAAAAATAGATAATTTGTCAAAGAAAATAGCTAAAAACTATGTTTGCCTCATTGCTGAGCAATGCTATTCATTGCTCAGGAAGAGCATCGAAAAGCATTTAGAATGACGTCATGCGCACATTCCCTGTATGATATGATTATAGATTCTATAGTGACAAAAAAGGGGGGGGGGAAGTGATAGTCGATTTTTTTTGCGTTTTTTTTTAATAAATGAATGGAGTTTAAAGGGGTATAATAAAAAAAAAAGTATTATATAGAATGATTTTAATTACAGCAAAGCTACTTTTTCTTACTAGAAAAAAAACTGCTAAAAATTCGCTTTGTTACACAACATAGTTATGCAATAGACAATGTTGTTATTTTTACTGTAGGCTATTTTATGTTACTAAAGCCTATACTTCTAGCTGCGAGGCTGTATTATATAAGCCCACAACGCCACAATCGATTTGAAATTATGATTATATTTATTGATTCTAACTGACACTACTGTATTATTTGAGTAAATTTTATAATAAATTATATATATATATTTTTTTTTATGTGCACTTAGTTTATGATACCTCTGATATTTCGCACTTGTCGTTAGAGTTGTATATTTGTTTTGTAAGTATTAATGTTTGTAGGATGAAAGAAATGAATAAATATTTTTTTTTTAATTTGAGAGGCGGCTTTGTTGAAGATATAATTTGGGGGTTGTATGATTTTCGGATAGACAAAAATGCAGAATTGCAGATTTCCGTTCCGTTTTGACTTACTGCGCATGCGTAGTAAATAGAAACGGAAGCGGATGTGACCGAAGTTGCTGAAAGTCAGCTTCAAAACAGTTGTTCCTTTATTAGTTAATAATATATAAATTGTGAATTCTATTTAAACGTTCGTATAGTATTTATTACGTTCAAAAACCTATAAAGTAAAGTATGTGCGTGTTTACAACTTGAGTTTATGTTTCTTAAAGTCTAAAATTGTTTTCATTTAATTTGGTTACATTTAATAATATTTTTGCATGATTTTTTTTACAATTAAAAACAAAATATTATATATTATATATATAAAAATTTACAACAAACAAAAAGATTTAACTAAATATTGAAATTTCTACAAATATAATATTTAATAAGTTGTAAAATACCAATGTATATAAATATAATAATCTCTAATATATAAGCTTTTATAATTACAAAGAGACAGAAGTGCTATAAGCCATGACTATGTACACGCTATTTTACATTTTATTAGCTGTTTGGCTTGAATCATTTTATATTATCGAGAGAAAAACTTGTTTCACCAAATGTTAGATAGGTTTACGAGAGAGAGAGAGAGAGAGAGAGAGAGAGAGAGAGAGAGAGAGAGAGAGAGAGGAGAGAGAGAGAGAGAGAGAGAGAGAGAGATTTAATACAAAGTTGCTAATCAAGATTATCTTGAATTAGCCGATGACGTAAAAAAGACCACAAAAAAACTTTTTGCTTCTTATCTTAATTTTGAAACAACGATCAAATTTCAGTAAAGAGAGAGAGAGAGAGAGAGAGAGAGAGAGAGAGAGAGAGAGAGAGAGAGAGAAGGAGAGAGAGAGAGAGAGAGAGAGAGGAGAGAGAGATTTACAATTTCATCACAGTGTATAACAAAAACAGATAAATAATATATTATATAAACTAATTTTAATATAATTTAAAAGTTAAATAACTATTTTACGACACAATAGAAAAAAAAAATATTTAAAACGACTAAAAAATATATATATATAAAAAAGTTTATGCATCATTTATAGAAATTATAAAGTAAAAGAAAAGGGTGAAAAAAATGTATTTCTCTCGTAGCCACAAACAAATTATAAATATTTGAATATGAATGCTAAAATAGACCTATTATTATAAATATGTATGAAATGTAATATGTTATAAAATAAAGTAATCAAACCACAGAAGCAAAATAATAAACACAAATAAAAATAATATGATAACTGGTCTCACCATAATTATGTATAAAAAAAGTACTTTTTTTTTTTTTTTTTTTTTTTTTTTTTTTTTTACAGAGGTATACAACATGATACAATACAAATAAGTGTAAAATTGATTATATAATACAATTGACTTAAAAAAAAAAATTGGAAGATATTTGATACGTAAGTAAGTGGTTCTTCTTGTTGTTTTTTTAAAGGTCGTATAATTTTTTTTAATGAAATTTTGAGATGCATAAAAGTAATTTTATATTAGCATGTTTGTAATTTTTGTAAGTTGATCTAATTTACATAATATATAATTTCATCTACATTCTTTGTGCATCAATAATCTCCCTCACTCCAATCTTTTAACTTAAGTTGGCATGATCATCTTAAAAAAAGACTATATTAAAGGTTATACGATTAATTACGTTTTAATTCATATGTACTTAAAAAAGGGGGGGGGAGGAGTTTTAAGGATTTTTTTATATCAAAATGTATACACCTTGTCAATTTTTAAGTTGTACTGAAATGTAATTAAAGAGCCTTGCTGTAAGTGTGGGACAAAATGTTGTATTACGTTTTTTAAAATATTTCTTGCTGGGAATAATGAACGTAATTTAAAAATATAAATTTTCAATTTCTAATTCAAGATTCTTTATAATGAGAAATTTATTATTGTGTTTAGCTACAAAAAAATAATGATAACACAAGTATTAACGCGAAAATGTTTAAATTTTAGATACAACTACGTATATACAACAATAAACATTTTTAACTTCTTTTATGTATAAAATTAAAAAATTTGCCCTTATAAAATTTGGGTTCTTTCTATCCCTATACTTCCCTAAGCAATACTAAACGAATTACATTACGATATAAATTTTTTCTAGTTTATAAAGCATACATGGAAAGAATAAATTACGTAACTTATGCTTCATTTATGTCGTTATAGCATGTTGCTAAATTAGAACAATTCAAATAATTATGCTGTACAACATATTTTTTATGCTATATAAGCAACATATTTATTATGAAGCATAGCATCGATTATGCTCTACTAAAGAAATTGTGTTGAAAATGAGCTATATATAGCATAATACGTATTTATTTTATACGTGTACTGAAGTTAAAATTTTAAAAACTTCCATTACAGTACGTTGATGATAATTACTAAAACAAATATATTATAGTAAAAAAAAAAAAAAAAAAAAAAAAAAAAAAAGGAGAAGGGATTTAAAACACTCCACTTATAAAAGTGAATAAAAAATATATACAGTGACACCGTGACCGATTCAAGAATTAATGTTCATCCATCTATTAAATTTTATTAAAAAAAAAAGTAATGTTAAATGCAATGAGAAATGCAATGTAAAAAAAAAAGTACATAAGAAAGTGTAATGTTTTTGCTCTACTTGCGTTAAAATAAATCCATGGAGAGTTATTGTATTCCTTTTTTAGATACAAATTTATTTAAAGCATTATAGAAATGAAAGTACATCTCAAGAATTATTATTATAGAAAATAGAAATTTAAAACCATTTATAAAGTCACGTTTTAAAGAAAGAAAAAAAATTAAGTAGAGATAAAAGATAAAAAAAAATGAAAATGAAAATCACGTTCAACAGTTGAAAGAAAAAGTAACCAAGGTTTATAAACATTATACTGTAGAAACATCGCCTATATTTGGCATTATTACGGTTTGCACAAAATATAAAGTATACGATTAAAAAAAAAATAATAAAAATAGTGAGTATTTGTACACTTAAGTCCCTCGTAAATGTAACATCAAAGACGATGCCGCTTTTTAAGGAAAAGGGTAGCCGAAATGCAATGTCAGGTAAGAGCAGCGTTGCCACCTGCTCTTTTCTTGCTTTTGCTAATTGAGAAAGTGATTGACATCTCACTTCATTATTTTTACTCTTCTTTATATTCGCGAGCATGAAAACAACATAACAAATCTGAATAACTTAAGTGAAAAAAGCTTTTAAGGCACAATAGCAAAATATTTCGTGCCTTTTACAAATAATATGCAGGTTTTGTTATCTAAAGTGAGATGTCAATCACTTCCTCACTTAGCAAAAGAAAGAAAAGAGCAGGTGGCAACGCTGCTCTTACCGCTCTTACCTGACTACGCATTTCTATGCATTTCTTTAAAAAGCGGCATCGTCTTTGATGTTACATTTACGAGGGACTTAAGTGTACTAGGTATGTATTTTTATTTATTGTAAATATGATTAAGAAGCTACTGCGGTTAAGTAAGCTCGGGAAAAAACAAAAAAGAAATGGCATACCATTTTTGTTTCACACACAAAAACTATAAAGTTTCAAGTTTTTTTTTTTTTAAATTTATTATTATTAGGCTTAATAGATAAGTGAATGAAATTACCGCATGGAAAAACGTCACTGGGG
The DNA here is from genome assembly GCA_949318235.1 of Ecdyonurus torrentis. NCBI lineage: Eukaryota > Metazoa > Arthropoda > Insecta > Ephemeroptera > Heptageniidae > Ecdyonurus > Ecdyonurus torrentis. Next base: position 11,334,042 of record OX439137.1, read on the forward strand.
TAAAACTTCATATCTTAAAACATTTGAAACTCCCCTATGAATTTGACACTTTGAACCTCCAATCGTACTCAGTAACCTAATATTATTAATAAGCTTTAGGTCACAGTGGATTAATATAACTTTATATATGTATAAAAAAACACAGTTATAAGTTGATAATAATAAGATAATACAACGTGCTGAAATGTATACTTTTTCTTTATCTTATATGCATTACGTCACACTAGTTTTGCTCTGATTTTTTTTTTTTTTTTTTTTTTTTTTTTTTGCACACTAAAGAATAAAATGCGATAAAAAAGGAAGGTATTTTCACAAACTACGAATACAATGATCGCATTTTATAAAATACTTTTAAACTAAACTGTTATAATAATTACTAATTAATTTAAAAAATCAAACATTTTTACGTACAATTTATTTTATGTTTATTAAATTTAAACAAATGCTGCATGCATTTAATTTATTATACATATTAATAAAAACAAAAATGGTATCCGATATGCTAATAACATATTGCTTGTTAATGTTATTTATAAATCAAAAATGAAATGACACATACTTTAAAAAGCATATGACTGTCTAAAAACTAGTTTGAATATTGCCGTAAAAGGACATTATATAAAAATTTAACTTATGCAACCAGCACAACATTTTTTTTTCTTTTAAGGCGGTGGGGGACCGACTTGGACCGGAAATCGCTAAAAGAACAACTATATTTTCCCAATAATTTTTTGTACATGATTTAATTCCAATAAAACAAACACTATAATTATCAAATAAAACAAAGTAAATTTAAAATATAATTTTTTCATACCAACAAAAATTTTAATGATATTTTTAATTGTAAAAAAGTTTCTAATTTGACTAAAATTTCCCGCTCAAATTTGAATTTCCACATTTACATGTTATATTTAAAGTGTAATAACTTAAATATTTGATCGTGTTTTCACATGTTTGACATAACTAAATTTTTAAGTAACATTTCTTCTTTACTTTGTGTTAATATTATTATTCGCAACCGTCCTAGTTTGCGAGATATCAGTCGGTCACCTACCCCCTTAACTAAGCATTGATATAGCAGTGAGACAAAAATCGCGAATAATAATATATCGATTACAATTTTACACATATTTTTAACGTTCTCTTACATACAGTTAGTTGCATTTGGGTCTTTGTAGCATTAGGTCCCTTTTTTGCTTATTTTTATATATATTATTTTAATAATATAAATATAAAAAAACATGTCGTTACGTCTATAAAGTAACTACCTTAGTATAAAACAGCGCATTTTTAACTTTTATTTTTTTTAGCAACATGTAACATAATTTTCACTATTTCCATAAGCACGAAAAACATAAATTTTAAAAATTGTTCAGTTACATAGATGTAACTCTTATAATAGGCAATCTAATAACTGAATTGAAAAACTTTTGACCTTTGAACAGTAACTTGTAATTAAAGGTTATTTCTTTAGCGGTAAACGATTAGCTCTTCACATCTTAAAAAAACTTTTTGCATAATATCTAAGAAATTCGTTCTAAAAAAAGGTCTGAATAGTAACTTTTTACTTACTTTTTTTTTCCATTAAGTGGATCAAAAAATCTTACTTGCTGATTAAAATAAGTACTTCAGTGGAATAAGTTCACTATTATAAAGATTTTTTTTTCTTGTCGCTGGCATTTTTTTGGTTCTTCTAATTTATATAGAGCACTGATAATTTTAAGTGTGAGTTTTGCAATATAGAGTGACTAAATAGTATAATTCTAATACGACAATATTTGTGTGATAAGAGAGAGAGAGAGAGAGAGAGAGAGAGAGAGAGAGAGAGAGAGAGAGAGAACTGAATAGAATGTAATATTTCCCATAAAATTTCTTTTCCTTTCCCCCCCTATATATATATGTCAATAGCAGATATGATTATATATAATAATTTTTTCTTATAATCGTTATTAAAAATGATGTCACGAGTTATTTATATATATAAAAGTAAAGAAGAAGACAAAAAAAAATAAATGACAGGTGTTTTGAATTATTAGACTTTTGATAAAATATTAAATAAATTGCATGTACATGATAAAAGCACAGAATTTTTTTTATGTTATATAACCTTTTTTTTCCTCCCCACTTTTCTCTCTCTCTCTCTCTCTCTCTCTCTCTCTCTCTCTCTCTCTCTCTCTCTCTCTCTCTCTCTCTCTCTCTCTCTCTCTCTCTCTCTCTCTCTCTCTCTCTCTCTCTCTCTCACGATCTGCGAATGGTCACAAGTTATATAAGTATGCAATGCATGACGAAGAACTATACCATTATATAAAGCATTGCACACGACTCGCTCATTCTCTACAAATGTAAATATATAATCTCTTTTGCGATGTATAAGAAAAGGAATTCACAATGTCTCATGATGTATGGCAAATTAAAAACAAAATGCATTATTTTTATATTATATAGCATATTATATAAATTCCTATAGCTATGGATTAGTTAGGGCAATATCATGCATGCCCATGCTGTAATATATTTTATTGCAGATTAATTTAATATTTAAGTTTCAGTATTGATCGAAATACCAGTTGGTAAATGTTGATTAAATAAAGAAAGAAAGAAAAAAAAAGAAAAGAAAAGAAAAGAAAGAAAGAAAAGAAAGAAAAGAAAGAAATATACATGATACATAAATAAAAAGTGTTCACTATCAGGTCATTTTTATATATTTAGGATAGTTTATGCTATTACTGCTAGTAGTGTACTTTATTGCATAATGTATGCAATATTTGAAATGTTGCTCCTTCTACTTATAATTCACGAAAATTTAGGTATGGTTCAACTCGCGAAATCCTTATTTCAACGGAGCTTTTCCCATGGTTCCATAAAGTTTTGTGCATATGCTATAATTTTTATTACTCATTGAAAATATTACAACACGTGAACAAGGCTTGAAAATAATTAATCTCGCGCTTTATAGATGTTCGGTGTATTTCATATGAAGTATAAGCCTCGCCCTTTCATTTCATTTTTAAATAGAGATGATTAATTATTTATTCATACAGAGTAAAATATGTTTTGTATAACTACCAAGCGAACAGGCTTATTAATTGTACGAAATAAACTTTTTTTCAGACACTGGGAAATTTACGTTATATGTATTGTTGTCCGATATGATTGATATTTCAAACCTCGTATATAGTTTCATTGCGAAATAAAATACAACTATTGCACTTTAAACTTATAGAAGCATAATAGGGTGTGCTTTTTAATGATTAAACACAAAATAGAATCTCCAAAAATGATAACAAAAGCTATCAGAATGTTAATGTAGCTATACAAAAGAGCATAAAAATACTGTAAAGTATACTATTTGCGTAGAAATTCCATCAGTTTCTAGCGTCAGAAACTGGGTAAAAAATTGCTATAAATGAAAATATGGTGCGGGTTTCAGAAATCGAAATTTTCAGATCACTTTGCAGTTGAATTTTGAAACCAACTAAACGTCGTATTTATTTAAGTCCCATTATGTGTTTTGTTACATAAATACTTTTGTTTTCTTACGTTCTATGCCTTTAAATATAAAACATCACACATATTTTAAATAATGAAATATTGATCGAATATCGAGGCAGATTCCTTACATGATAACAAATTTGATATGTGAAATAAAGCTACATTTATAAAAACAAGATGCTGAAAGTGAATATAAACTAATATTGATTTTATCAATAGTCATATATATATATATTCGATATATTGCAACAATTTTTGAGTAACAAACATTTACAACAACGTGACGATAAAGATATTTTCAAAACTTTTATATAAGTTTCATTGAACTAAAAGAGATTATCATTTATCACTATACAATACATATTATAGTTATATAAGTATATACTATATAAAGCTGATTAAATATTACTTTAAATATAATTTTTAATAACTTACTAAGTATATAGAAGAAAGTATAAAAGCTTTTATAGAATAATAATTGCGTAATAATTATGCTATCTCTCTTTTTTTTTCTATTAACTCATGCAAACATAATTTATACGAATTATTCTATGTAACAAAGCATTACGGCTGTTAATCATAATTATTTATTAAGTATCATTTATGCTATACTATAGTTAACTGTATAACATAAGTTACGAAATCATTTCTATATGTAATTTGTGTTTATATAATGCTATATTTTACCATTTTTTTTTCAAAATTTTGCATCTAAATATATCCAGAATCAAAAGGTTATGTAATTCTCTTCTAATTTTAAGTGCTTTTATTATAAAGTAAACAAATTTAAGTATTTTTGTATTCAGTACAATACCTATGAAATATGATTTCAAGAGATTTAGAAATTTGTCTATTTTTATTCTTGCTGGACAAAGATAATTTTGCTGAAATACGTTCCTATATCGCGCAGTTTAAAACAACCAACTATAGCAATTGAATAAATTAAAAAATTGCTGATTAAATTCTATTAAAAACTTCTGGCCATGATGTAGACCATACTTTTTTATTGAGATTCGTCCTATTTAGCAGCACGTAAAACTAAAATTATTATTATTTTGTAACACTTATGCGTTGAACGAAAAACGAAATGGATATTTTTTTCAACTTCTACCAACAGAATACTATGGTTTTATGTGTTGTTAGAAAAACTCAAAATATCATAAGAGATTTACTTCTTAAATAGTAACAAAATAATTTTAATGTGCAGCAAAATTACATTTGATTTTCAGTCTATATTTTTCCGCATTAATGAGAAACTTATTTCTTATATACAAATAATTTACAAAACAAATTGTAACAATTAAAAAGATTATAATTTAACAAAATATTAAAGAAACTGCTGAAATAATTAAAACTATTTAAACAAATTATAAATTATTTTTCTCGCATAATAAATTTAAAAAGAAAAAAAATGACGTATAACAAAATGTCTACTTACATTTGAAGAGACTTCATATTTGTGCGACTTGCTTTGACAAAAATATGAAACATACTGAAGAGATTTTCAAAATATAATTTTATAAAAATCTTTTACTTCTCCCTCCCACAAAGTTTTTGTCATATTTTTACCCTATAGTAACAGCAAACGGAATGAAATTATATATCCATCCCTACTCCTCCTCTTTCGCTCTCGTTCGAAACATTTATATAACATTTTTCAAATGATTATATAACCCCCTACCTTGTATACATTATAACAAATAAAAAGAAGAACTTAAAAAAAACTTACAGTATGAGGGGAAATATATATAAGAATATTATATGAATGTCTCGGATTTTTTTTAATTATTCCAAATAATTAACGAGCGGGGGAGGGGAAGGGGAAAATTAGAATTTGAAAATATTCAGTGCGATTGTAACGATGAATATAATTTTTGTTTTCCTTCTTTTTCGTTGAACAGCACAACTAACTCCCATTTTAAATTAAAAAAAAAAATCCCTGATTATGATAGGTTATGGAATTGGGTCTGTTGCACTTTCAGAACAATGCAAAATTTGGAAGAAAAAAAAATTGTGTGCCATAAAAATATTTATTAATAATTGGGCCATATACGCTTCACACACGTAAAGAACAGGCTAAAAAGTTAATTATTTTCACTTAAATATGTTTAATAGCAAAGCTTTCGTCCTTAAAGCCATAGACCACATAAAACAGCATATGATTTTCAATGAATAAACACGAAATGGGATCTTCAAAACTGATGACAATTTGTACCTAAATGTTAATATAGCCCCACGAGAGAGCGTGAAAATACTTTAAAGTATGCAATTTGTGTAAAAATTCATGTTTATGACGTCAGAAACATGCAAAAATTAGTATAAAAATGTTGTGCGGGTTGCATAAATCAAATATTCTGATCACTACTACGGGGCTACTGTTGGGTTTAGAGACAAACTAATGTTATTTATGTAAATCCCATCAAGTTTTTTGTTATATAAATGCTTAAGTTTTTCTCTGGTCTATTCCTTTAAGGAAATAAAGCTCTACTGCAAGATAACTATTTTACAAAAAGCAGAAGGTAACTAACAGCAACATATTGTTGTAGAAAGCGTATTACTATATTTTTATTATAAAGTGCCACGCCTTATAATGTGTTTAAATGTTCTTTTTTTCCGTGTAAACTTTTATATATAAATAATATCTAATATGCCCCAGTGTATCTAGTATCTATGCTTTATGTAAGTAATGGTTCAGAGATAGGGCTTTTAGCTGCACCTATATGAAAATTTCTATTTATTTTATTTATGGGGGTAAATATCGTGGAAACTATTCAGTTTACTATAGCAAAACAATGTAAAAATTATGGTATCTCTTTTACTCTTATATACATTTTAATATTTAACCGACTGAAAAAGAGAACAAATTTCAAATTAGTTCTTTATTCAGCAAGTCCACCACATAATTTATACACACTGAATATCATATAGGGTCAAACAATGCAATAAAGAAAACAAACATAAAAACGCATAAACATACTAATAAAAATGGCATATATAAAATTAGTTATTTTATTACAAAAAAACTGGAGCATTGCGCAAAAATATTAAGAAAACAAAAGTGCAAAACCATGAAGAAATTAATAGAAAAAAATATATATAACTGAGGCTTACGCAATCAAATATTTTAATTAAAACCTGTACAAATAAAGTCATTAATTTTCTTAGTATATATACATAATAATATGATAATGACACTATATACAAAACCTTGAACAACAATTGAATTGAAAGGGTTTGGCTTTCGTGTTACACCGTGTTATATAAGCAGTAAATTGACATTGAAAAGGACAGACCGGGACTCGAACCCAGATCTTTGGTTTCCAAGACCACTGCGTTGAAACTGCGGGAAACCAAAGATCTGGGTTCTAGTCCCGGTCGAGCCGAATTCCTCTTTAATGTCAATTATTGCTTATATAACACGGTATAACACGAAAGCCAAACCCTTTCATTAAAACTCCCCGTGTAAAATAGGCGTTAAATTATAAACTCTCAACAATTGAATTCTTTATAAAAAATCTTCTCTCTCCAATTGCCAAATATATCTCTACTTTATTTTTTCTTCAGTTACATAATATACTACACGTGTCAATGAACTTAAATATAATAAAAATTAAAGTAACATCACGTAGAATTTAAGTCAGGAGACTTCTATAATATAATACGTATTTTTTTTTTTTTTTTTTTTACTTTACAGTATTTATTTACGGTCTATTGAAAATTAAATTGCCATGACAATCTACAGAATTTCTAACATTTAATGTATAATTAGTAAAATATATTGTTATCCAAGGACGATGATAATTAAGTTACTTAAAGATATAACTTAATCTTATATAGCAGTGTTTTAAATAATAGTACAATTATTGAACTTTTTTTTTAAGTATTTGCTTACGAGACGGGAAATTTTGTTTATTGTGATTTCGCGGTATTTTATCTTTCTTGAGGGTTTCCTATATTATTTTAATTAATTTTTTATATAATATACTTGGCTTATTACATTGTAATTGCATTTTTATAAACGTTGATGTAATACGTGGAAGTCTTAATAACAATGTCAAGTTATTAAAATAATAATAATTAAAAAAAAAAAGTTTATAATATTTTTTTTATTAATATTTACTAGTATTACAATTTTTTTGAATGGCGCACAGTTATTCCACTTCTATATACAAAGCATTGTACTGTTTTGTGCATTCGAATTTTGCTTCTTTAGTTTACTGATACTGAAAAATAACTATGCTGTATGGTAAGGTATAGTTGGGATAAAATGATTAATTATTTAGTTTTTTGGTGTAATAATTAAATTTCAATTCTCTCTCTCTCTCTCTCTCTTAATACGTGCAATAACGTTCATTTCTCCTTATTTATAATTATATTTTTAATTAATTAAAGGCGTAGAACACCTTGAACGAAAAACATGTCTAATATACTAACATATACCTAAATGTCAATGTTGATTTAGCCGCAGTCGTTCATGATTTCAAATTTGTTTTCCATTCACAAAATGGCAGATGCGGGTTTATGACGTCACAGCTTACTAGTCCACTCGCGTGGAAATAGGCGAGCTGTGATGTCACAAACCCGCAGCTGCCATTTTAGGAATTGAAAATAAATTAGAAATCAATGACTCCTGCCAAATCAACGTTGATATTAAGGTATGTTAGGATTTAGGATATTAGGCGTGTTTTTTGTTCAAGGTGTTCTACTAGTTCTACGCTTTCAATATCTAATACCGCTAGATATGAAGAAAATTAAAGAAAAAACAAATAAATAAATGAAAAGGAATGACACGAAAAAACGAAAAATGAACTCAAATCGTTTTACTGTCTTTAACGACGAACCAATAAAAGTATAATATAGTAAAGCGTTAAGTTTAACACTTAAAATTTTTGGCATTATCTTCATATAAATATAATGCTGATTAATTTTGACAATTTGACAAAATGTCTAAGTCACAACACGTTTAGAAATTAAACATACACTTTACATAATATATACATAACTTCAACATAATCCTTTCATAACATATTAAATCAGATTTCGTGTTGTTGACAATATGTTAAGTAGTTCATAATCTTTTCTTTTTTTCTGGCAGTTTTCTCTATATATAAAAAATCCGTGAGGGATTTTTTTATTTTTAACGTAAGCTTCACACGATGCAATATTTTATATCATAGTGCGAAGAAACCCTATGCATTACATATAAAAATTTTAGGGAGTCATAACGCATATTTCTGAAGTATATTTTTTTAAAGTTTTATACGCATGTACAGTCCCCCAGTTTTTAAATTACTCATCAAAGGGAAGCCGCTTTCTTTAGAAAATGGTCAACGTGTCATCTTAAAGGAATAGACCAGAGAAAAACATAAGCATTTATGTCACAAAACACTTGATGGGACTTACATAAATAACTTTAGTTTGTCTCAAAACTCAACTTTAGCTCTGTAGCAGTGATCAGAAATTACGATTTATGCAACCCGCACAACATTTTCATATTAACTTTTGCATGCTTCTGACGTCATAAACATGAATAGTCAACTTAAATTGCATACTTTACAGTATTTTCACGCTCTCTCATGGGGCTACATTAACATTCAGGTATAAAAATTGTCAACAGTTTTGTAGATCCCATTTCGTGTTTATTCATTAAAAAGCACATGTTGTTTAATGTGGTCTATGCCTTTAAGTGACAGCAGCGTACTCTCCTGAAATCTAATATAAATTTCAATATTTATATAGAAACTGATATTCTTATAGCATAATACGACAACAATTTAACATGTTAAATAATTCTTCTATAACACCATCAAAACTGGAATTTTACTTGATTCAAGGTGAAGGTGAGAATAATCCAGTACCACCAACACACTGACAGAAACTGCATTATTATGTTGAATTATGTTTTTATTTCAATTTAAGTACATGGTATTTCTAATATATGTTTCATTTATGCGTCGTATGGAGAATAAATGTTGCTATTGTTGTATTTTGCATAAATAATTGGTATAAATAATGTTACGCTATGCAGAGTGATGATGATTATTCAATCCTTAAATGTTGTTATGAAAAGTAGCTAAAATTGAGCTAGCATAATTATTACGTATAATTAATTTTTGTCCTCTTGGTGTATTTGAGCTCGTTCTATATAAACTACACACAACTCTTGAGCCAGCTTTGAAAATTTTACTTTATTAAAAACATCTGATCATGACGTCATTACTTGTTTACTACTTATATAATATGGTTGATCATTGCTATTTCTACGTTTAGAACTTTGAACTTAAATGAAAATGCATAAAAAAAACATTTCCATTCTCAATGCAACTCACTTTTATCGGCTCAAAAAACAAGCTCAACCAATGAATGTGTCTTATTTTGTTGTTCACCCAATCACTGTAAATGAAATTCAATATACTTTACAGAACAAGCTATAAGTTTTCACTATTGACTTTCAAATGACATTAGAAACATAGGGGATCAATTATTGATAATTATATTATATATATATAGATTACTAATTACGTAAAGAAATTATTCATGATATATTATAAAGCGAATGCCCTCTATTATACTATAAGCAAGCAATATATATATGAAAACATGTTTGTTATGTAACTGAAATATCAAGAAATAAAAATGTCAAGCACGTGATTTGGATAAGAAACAGTCTTTTCTTCATAAGCCGCGTCCATTTTTATTTTTAAAATAAATTATAAAATTTTAACGTCATGAATTTGTTGTTATATTTTTAATGTTCAAAATTTTAAAGTTTTGAAATGACTTGAATAACAAAAATCAATTGATAAAACAAAATTATTTAGTAAATGAATATGAAATAAAATACTTATAAAAATAATAATTTTAGTGATTTTGAGTACCGCAGCGTGTCCATGATGCAACAACGTCAACAATAATATATATATATATATCCCATTTATATGATTTATGGATTTATTATATTATATATGCATTTATATGATTCGTCTCAGATGGTGTTATAGTGCTAGATAAATATTTTCAAATATTTATATATTATACTTTGATACAAATATCGCCATCTCGTGGAGTTCTGATCTACACTATGTGTAGTGAAGAAAAACTATATCATTTGAAGTTTAAACATATATATATATATATATATATATATATATATATATATATATATATATATATATATATATATATATATATATATGTATATATATATATATATTTTTTTTTATTCGTTAAGTAATATGTGTACATATATAATGATATAATGACTATAAAAGCGATATATTAAAAATTGAATATAAACCTATAATTATATACAAAAAAATGATTGAGCCACAAGTTGAAAGATTTATTTAATCATTAAATATATTTTTTTGTGAACTAAATAGAAAATATGCAAATTTCCCCGCTTCCTAATATGAAAGAAGAAAAAGAAAAAAAATTCGCAGTACTTAAAAACGATTAAATCGACAATTTTGTTGATTTTGTGATAATAATTTTTACAAAAAAAAAAAAAAAAAAAAAAAAAAAAAAAAAAAAAAAAAGCTCTAAATTTGCAATGTTATATTTTCACGAGGACAACAGGCGTTGAATTTCAATAGGAAAATATATTAATACATGTGTACTGTATAACTATTATCACATACACGGTACAATAATACAGTACACAGTATATAAAATCACATTAATTGATATATTTTTAAGATATTTCATAATCTTATATAGTATATCAATCATTATATGGATATAGGAAAAAAAAATGCTATAATGCTAACCTGTCTTCTATATTTTTGAAACCGCTACCGTCATTATCTTTCGATTTTGAAGGACGGAATAATAACGACCTGTCAATTACATGTTCTCTATACAACAGATGACTTAAAGCCATAGACCACATAAAACAACATGTGCTTTTTAATGAATAAACACGAAATGGGATCTTCAAAACTGTTGACAATTTTTACCAGAATGTTAATGTAGCCCCACGAGAGAGCGTGAAAATACTGTAAAGTATACAATTTGCGTGAATATTCATGTTTATGACGTCAGAAACATACAAAAATTAGTATGAAATTGTTGTACGGGTTGCATAAATCGTGATTTCTGATCACTGCTACGGAGCTATACGGTTGGGGTTTGAGACAAACTAAAGTTATTTATGCAAGTCCCATCAAGTGTTTTGTTATGCAATATGAAATGTATTTCTCTGGTCTATTCCTTTAAATTAAAAGATTTAATTTAATCACAAGCAGCATCGTTATAACTAAAATTATTTTCCGAATCTATATAATTTAAAATGTGATTCTCAAATTAAATATATTTATAAATAATGAACACGAATAAAAAAATAATTATATTCCAAATTTCAAGAGGGTGACTGATGACGACTTAATTTTATCACACCGTCATTAAAAAGAAAAATATTTATACATGTTTAAAATTGTTGCAATGACAAATTAAACAATCTTTATTGAATTGATAATCCATTAATAAATTATATTTAAAATTATAACGTAGTTAAAATAAAAAAGGGAGGTAGACGTGCTTGTCATTTTAATCATACTTTAAAAATCACTTAAATGTATATAGAAATAATTATATATGTTTTTACAAAACCTGAATGCGTCTAGTGAAAATATCATATAATTATTATATATGAGAAACTTGCGGTAATAGATGTTATTAAAAATTAAATGGTGTAAAAAAAATGTAATTATTCATGAAGTTAACTTTAGATATTTTTATTTAATATATTCTTTCTGTTGCTTTCTCTCTCTCTCTCTCTCTCTCTCTCTCTCTCTCTCTCTCTCTCTCTCTCTCTCTCTCTCTCTCTCTCTCTCTCTCTCTCTCTCTCTCTCTCTCTCTCTCTCTCTCTCTCTTCTTCTTCTACTTCTTCTTTTATTATTTTACGGTTTAATATTTACTAACTTTCTTTACTTCTCTCCAAAGCCGCGATATTATGATAATTATAATAAGATTACCTTTTATTTGGAAGGACATATTTTATAAACTTTTATGTTCTACAATAATTTGATGACAAGTCAAATTGATTTATAGTTTCTATATAAATATGTATCTCCTAAACTGATCTATATATATATTATATCAACTTTTTTTTTGCTATACACTTTTTTTTCTTGTTATTTTTATAATTGCGCACATTGAGAATACAAAGTAGTATAGATAGAAGCTACTATTTTATAACTGGTTCTCACTAAACATTTTGTGGATTGTCTCTATATAGCATTCATGCTCATACATCAAATTCTAATGCATAGCGAGTATACCTACAATTATGATTACGTCCACAAAATTAAGTTTCTAAAGCTTTAAATTTTAAATGTTTACTCTCTGCCAGTGAATATTTAATCACTACCATACATGGGTGCTATATGGGTACTATGCCTACTATGTCTACTAGAGAAATGGGTAGAGGTTAAATTATACTATATGGAGAACCCATGCATATTTTGAACTCATCACTCATCATACTTGCATAACATAGCTTCTAATGCAATACTGGAATATTTAGTCAAAATACACTCAAGCTTTGACGTACACTCCTCTTGAATAAATCTGACCGCTTGCGTTAAAGTTTCTCCATATAATTAACATTTGGAGAGATTAACGCTTCGGTCAGATTTATTCGGGAGGAGTGTACAAACAATGTATTTCATTCATAGAACTCTGTACATAAACATTTATGTGTTGAGAATAACCATTTGTTTTGTGAGTGTTTTTACTATAGTATTTATGTGTAGAGAGAATGAGAGAGAGAGAGAGAGAGAGAGAGAGAGAGAGAGAGAGAGAGAGAGAGAGAGAGAGAGAGAGAGAGAGAGAGAGAGAGAGAGAGAGAGAGAGAGAGAGAGAGAGAGAGAGAGAGAGAATGAATGAATAACCATAAAAATGTATTGTGCTGGGATGAGTGTTATAAATAATGTTACTCTATATTTATGTTGTATACCTTATAACAAAATAAGTTATGTAAAATATACAAATCAAATATACGTACAATGGCACGTGACATTGTATATTTGATTTTGCCAAGTGAAAAGCATTTAATTATTAATAAAATTACAAAATACAATATATGTATACAATATGGAGACTTTAACGAATGTATTTCTCTATATATGAGTGTAAATACAACAATTAATGCTATGTGCATTCTTACGTAAAAGTTACGTGAATTTACGCGTCATTGTGAACAAATCTTAATGGTTTCAAATAGAAATTGCATGCGCAATCAAATTTGTTGCATTCTGAAAATACTTATGAGGGCTTTATTATTTTTAATATAATTATAATGAACCATTCCTAAGAACCAAATTTTAGGTTAATTTTATAGTATTGGAAAGAATTCATTTTTAAAATTGACTAACATTAACCATTATTCATTGCAGTTCAAATATTATTCTTCCATTCATATATATAATATAACAAAATACACGAGTGTAAAGCTTTTATTGTTTCTTCTCTTGCGTATATATAATATGTTAATTTTCAAACTCTCTATAAGGCTTCCGCATATATCGATACGTTACATATTCACTGTTATATATCATTTTATAATATGCACTTGTATATACTCAACCAATAGTTTATAATTAATTCATCATGGTGAAATATAAAGGGTTAATGGCTTACAGTGTTGCAATATTACGTAAAAAGTTTCAGGGAGGCATTTTTTTTTTTTTTTTTTTTTTTTTTTGTAATTTTATAAAAATAAATTTGTATAGACAGAAAATTCAAAATTTAATTCAAGATTTCAATAATTATTTACAATCATATAATTTCTGCAATATTGAACAATATTGTTGTATGTATCACCATCATAAAATTGATTTTACAGAGCATAAATATTTTTGCAATCCCAATATAGCAACATTTATGCTATTAAATATAATTTTAATAATGTAATTCCATGTGAATATACTAATGATAATAATTTATATATTTTCCATATACAGTAATAAACATTAATACAATGAATTTCGATGGTAGTGAACGCTTCAAAATAGCAAATTCCACAAAAATATCATAAACTTAATTTTTCCCTTTATTATTATATAATTAATGAATACGAATTCAAAGATTATAAAAAGGATAGCTTATTCGAATAATAAACGATTGCAGTCGTGGTTTTGAAACTTTTTTAATGGCATTGATATATAGGATTAAAATGTTTCTATTTTATTGGCAAATAATTTACTGATGGGAAATGATTCACGTTTATTTCAGCATTTTTACTTAAAGGCGTAAAACACCTTAAACAAAAAAGTTGCGTAATATCCTAACAAACCTGAAAATCAACGTTGATTTTCAGGTTTGTTAGGATATTACGCAACTTTTTTGTTCAAGGTGTTCTACGCCTTTAATCTAGCGTTTTCTAGAATTGACAAACCTTAAATATGTATTTCTAATGAAAGTTATCGGTGAGAGGTGCGGGAATATCTTAAGAGTTCCTTATTTTCTATCCTTAACCCCCCCCCCTTTTATTTATTTATTATTATTATTTTTTTTAAACTATTGTATTAACAAGGCCAGAAATACTTTTACATTTTTTAAGCTTTTTTTTATTTTTTAATATTTTATCACCTAACCTTCATTCTTCTATAAGTAAAAATGCACGATGTATAAAATATAAACTTAAGACGTAATTATTCATTAAAATGTCCGATTATATAACATTGTTATGCAATCTTTTAAAACGCCTTCAGCTAAAAAATAAATGAAAAAAAAAAATTTAAAATATTGATATACTATAATATACTGTAATATAAAAAGATATAGAAGTCACCTTAACTTTTTTGAAGGTTAAAAAGAAAGAGCACGAAGAATCACTGAACCGGAACGAAGTGTTTATGATTAAAATTCTCATATTTAGTATAATTATTATTGTATAAAATATAACTGAATGTACGATTACTACATAATTAATAAATAACAAAATAACTGTACTCAGGGGCGTATCAGTCTCAGGGGTCCAGTCTAGACCCGAGCATAGGAAAAGGGGGGAAACCACCCCCCCTAAACATAAAAACAAAAATAATATTTACATCATATAAAAATCAAATGAATACGGTTCAAGTTATTTTATTTTTATCATCAATCCCTGTTCAAACGGAGTAAAAACTTTTATGTGCTGGCAAATAAATTTAATTTAATGCAATCTTTGTAAGAATTTTTTGAATTCAATTTTAATACGTAAATATTGTTGTAATAAGATTCTTCAAATGTTCTACGCTACGACAGCCAGTTTTTCATACATGGATTTTTGGAACATTTTCAAATATAAGTTTAAGGGGCCAATCCAGTCTCAAAATATAATGTGTTTAAAAATATTCTGCAAGGTTTATTATTGGTTTTAGGATAAAGAAAAAAAATGTATTTTTTATTATTATTTTTAGCGCGCTACTTTGTGAGTTTCCAGCTGATTTGTTTTTATTCGTCAAAATAGTAAGGTCACCTAAATGCCTTATTATAGGAATCCTAAAATCCAAAGATTTTTCTACAGTTAGGAATTCCAAGACCTTTAGGTGACGTAAGTGCGCTTGAGGAATCGCACTCTAAAATCTAGGAAAATTACAAAATAATAGCAAAATATTATTTCTAAAA
Organism: Ecdyonurus torrentis; assembly: GCA_949318235.1. NCBI lineage: Eukaryota > Metazoa > Arthropoda > Insecta > Ephemeroptera > Heptageniidae > Ecdyonurus > Ecdyonurus torrentis. The sequence continues at coordinate 11,350,146 of OX439137.1, forward strand.
TTTTCAATTATATAACTTTAATTGAAAGGAGGGGGAACATTTGAATTTTTAAAACTTACTCTTAAAGCACTAATAAAACTATCAGTAATTATTTTCTCTCTTATTTGAATGTTATAGCTTTTAATTTTAAACATAAGATAATATAGTTGTTGACATAAAACCAAACGAAACCGCCTCCAAATTTTACGGTTCTTAAAAACCAAGGTTCCTGAAAAGTTCTTATAAAAATCGGTTCTTTGTTATCCCAAGAACCAGTTCCGGTTCCAGCAAATGCTTTAAAATGATAAAAAATAGTATTGTAGGGGGGGGGGGGTTACTTCGGAATATTGGAGAATCTTTCTAACTAAAACCCTTAATAAAATTTGTAGACTTTATTTACTTTTTTTTTTTTTATTATTATTTATTTATTTATCACAAATTATCACAAAATATTCCTTACTTTTTCAATAAAATATAGCAACAAATTCAGAAAATTTTACATAAAAATAAATATGTCAGTCTTGCGTAAAATGGTTCAAAATATTAACGTTTCAAAAATAAAACTTATGGAACTATTTTTTTGCATAACTATCATGACATTTAATCGACAAAAATATAGATGTTATTTTTACATATAAACATAAAAAATAAGCTTGCTTTTAATATATATATTTTTTTTATGTCTCGAGAATCCTGGGATAAAAAAGAAATAAAATATGTAACAAACGTTATACGATCTTTAACGCTGACGAAAACGTGAGACTCGTTCACGTGAAGCTAACATTTTTATATAAAAATAACGTAAGATTTTTTTTTTTTATAACACACAAAAAATTGTTAAATTCTTTTCCGTTTTCTTAAATCCGATTTGGTTGTATATATATAAGGAAACTATATAATTTTAGAAATTCTATTTTATTCTCGTATCAATAATAATTCTTATATATGATACTATTTTTATATAAATATTATAGTCTTATGACTGCAAACGATAAGTTTTATTGATATTTAAGGTTTAAGGTATATATAATAAACAAATATATAACGGAATATATAAACTTATACATACATAATATTTTTTGCATAAGGATATTTTTTTATAGAATTATTATTTCGTAGGTATAATTGCGGAAATAAAATTATTACCGCATATTATGACTTTCCGCATATAGTTTCAATATTGAATGTCGGTCTCTGTATTTAGATCTAAGAGCGCGAGTTTGATTTAATATTTTAATATTATAGCATCTATGAATAGGAGGATTACCTAAGAATAAGTATATTATAGGGTGTATGCGTATGATGTCATTGTGAAGGCGTTTCGACGCCACTAAAGCAATGAATAACATTGCCCAGCATTGGACAAACGTAGTTTTTTACTTTTTTTTTTTTTTTTTTTTTTTTTTTTTTTGAAATTTAATAATAATAATAAAAATCTTGCATATACTTGAAAAACTATCAACAGCATCAATTCTCGCAAAAATATTGCTAAATATTTTTAAACTAGCAAAATGTGTCATGCTCCCATACGAACCATACAGTAATATCATATTATTTAGCGCTCACAAGTGGCGTCGATTTTTATATAAATGCAACCACCCAGGTTTTTGACGCTAAAGCAAGCCAGCTAATGAGTCTGAAAATATTATTATGTGAATCTTGAACAGAAAAGGTATATCTGGTATGAATTTAAAGAGTGGTGACCAGAAGTTCTTCAACCATATACAACCCTTAATGAAATTATTAAAATAACATTTGACTTAGCAGTCTTGGAGAAGAAGAAAGAAAATAATAAATGGAGTTCTTCTGATACTGCGTTGGGATCTAGAAATAATACATACCCAAACCCATTAAACCAAGGTCCATATATAAGAGGTTAGATGCCCCGGTAAAAGTTTTGGCCAAGGACGCGCAGCTTAAAGAAATTCACCAAAGACGTCACATCACCACTTGCAACTTTGTTCATTTCATCAGTGACATAACTGGTGAACGGCATCGTATTGGCTTAGAACAAAGTACAATCCATCGCAAAATGAAATCGAATGCGCGAGTTTTGTGCTGCGCTCAACCTCTTTATTATATAGACCTTGCCATTTAACGATTTATAGTCGTTGATAACGACCCCTCCTCCTTTTTTATTATTTTCCTTTTATACAATAGCACAATTAAAAACTACATCGTACATTTTTTTTTTTTTTTTTTTTTTTTTTTTTTTTTTTACAAAGATATTTGAAGATTTTAAAAGCGATCATAAACTTTGGTTATTTAACTCTTTTTTTTCCTGTTTTATCAAGCAGCTAAAAATAGAAATAAATACCAAGTACATTAACCTGTATATGGCGTGACCTGTGGTCTAAAAATAAAGTGGAAATACTTGTTAAGACAGTGCAGATAATTTGCAATAATAATAAATGATGACAAAAAAAAAAATAAAAAAAAAATAACGATAAAAAGTTAAGCTGTATACTAAATAATTATATACGTATTACGTACAGTACATTGTATGTACGTATAAACATATTCGCAAGCAAAGAAAAAAAAAAACTGTTGCATGTATTAGCACACTATGACTGCTATACTGATATTCGCAATATATTTTATTATTTTTATCAGTTATTCCGTTCATGTTCATATACTTTCTATTATCATTTAATTTTCTAGTGGTTAGACCAAAAATTGACAATTTTAAAACCATTTCATTTTTTTAACGTTAAAAATAATCAGTTGCATTTTTTTTTAAATAAATAAATTTAAAAAAAAAAGTTGTAAAGTAGAATTCTTAAAAGTTCATTTCTTAAAATACCACAAAAAATAATGCTAAATAAATAAATAAAAAAAAGTAATGCCAAATCATGCTTTGTGTATTGTAAAATACCCTGATTATCGAGGAATGAAAATAAACAATTTTGAATTTAATTTCCTACGAATTAACACTACAATTGGTATTTTAGCACTAAAATTAAAGTTATAAACTTTATAATAGTTATTTTATTTCATATTCTACGTATGTTTCAGTTTAGCATGTAAAAAACTTGCACTATTTTATCTGTAATTCATATTAATTTTATATTTTCAAACGATTCAGTTCATGAGATATTGCCAGTAGTTGCTTTATTATTATTATATTATTATTATTATTTTAAAGCCATAGACCACATAAAACAGCATGTGCTTTTTAATGAATAAACACGAAATGGGATCTTCAAAACTGATGACAATTTTTACCAGAATGTTAATGTAGCCCCACTAATATAGAGAGCGTGAAAATACTGTAAAGTATGCAATTTAAGTGACTATTCATGTTTATGACGTCAGAAACATACAAAAATTAGTAACAAAATGTTGTGCGGGTTGCATAAATCAACATTTTCTGATTACTGCTACGGAGCTACAGTTCGATTTTGAGACAAACTAAAGTTATTTATGTAAGTCCCATCAAGTGTTTTGTGATATAAATACTTATGTTTTCTTCTAGTATATTACTTTATGCATTTCCATTGCATATTTCTAATTTGACTTTTTCTTCATAAATTTGTTTTAGTTTGTGGGCAAAAATTATTGTAATATTATATAATAATACATATTAATATATTATTATAACCAAAATGCAAGTCATAATTTATAAAAATCAAAATTTTCAAATTTAGCCTAAGTTATATGACATTTTTATTATAAATTTATAATTATGTATACATACATAACTATATTTTATAATGCATAAAAGCTCATAATATTTGTATACGCAACTTTATATGTATATATATACGTATCATCATCATTGTGCGACTGCGTGCGTCTTCTTTCGTATAGCGTTATATAGTTTCCATTTATATTTGACAATACAAAAATATATATAAATATAACATTGTTATCATATTTATTGATATATATAATAATATGAGTAAGATTTTTATATAAAAAAAATACTATGTATAATAATTTTACAACTTTACAAATCAATAAAAATAATGTTACTATAATATAATCAATTTTTTTATTGTTATGTTAATTTCTTAAGCTTTCATACAATAATAATAAATTAACTTGCGTTTTATTGGGAGAAATCATGTTTATACAAACCTCTCATACTAACTGTTTCACAGCTTTATAATTTTGAATTTGAAAATAAAAATTTCATTATAGAATAAATTATGTTTTTTTTAGTTACATAAATAGTATGCTGTATTATGTAACTTTAGTTATGTTGTGTAGTATTATTATTCAATATTATTATACACGGAAAAAATTATCTAAAGAGTTCATATTTAGACTCTTTTCATAATAAATTTTTTAGATACATTCTAAACTTTTTAGAATCTAAAGAGTTAACTATTTACCGCTAAAGAAATTGCGTTTGTACTAACGAGTTACTGTTTAAACTTTTTGCAAGAGAGTTATTGTTTAGTATTAAAGAGTTATTGATATGTATCTAAATAATTTATTAAATTTATGTTTTCCGTGTACGAAAATTAAATTGTAATAATTAAATTTTATAGAAATCATGCAAGCAAGCATAAACATCGGGCATTATTATTTTTTGTAAACGCTAAAAAAAATTACGTAATTTGGGCTGAATAGCAAAAATATTACTTACATAAGTGGTATATAGACCCTTTGCACATCCTTGCGCTTTGTCGCCATGTTTGTGGTGCCTAATGTAATGTCCTGCATAGGGGAAACATAATTTCTCCTAATTTTTAACATAAAAATAGTTTATTTTAACTGAACGAATTTTTCTCATATTCTTCGAGCTTATTAGGAGCTAGAAATTAGGCTTTGATTGAGGTTTGAAGCTTCTTTTGCTATTAAATAAAAATGACGTTTTTCCTATGCTGGCCTATGTATTCCTGACCAACAAAATGGTGATCCTTAAATATGAGTGCAACCGGTCTATATAGCATAAATTATTATATTGAACAATATATGCAATTTTTTGAATTATATAGAAGTATGTTGTTGTAATGAATAAAAGTTATCCACTTTTTGATGTTGCTAAAAATGAGCTACACAGCATTTTTTTTTTTCTGTTTATATACGAGCATAATTCAAAATACTTACCACTAAAATATCGTTTATAGATAGAATCTTTATATTTTAAGATTTTTTTATTTTAAATTAAGGCCCACCCATTATAGCCTCCAGGTGGTATGTACAACTTTTTTTTTTTAATTTAATTTCACGCAGATACAAACTAAAACATTCACACAAATATGTGTAATTATTTTATACTATATATAATAATTCAAACCACATTTATTCACAACAGCATAACTTATACCGTATTGTAAAGCGTTTATTTTATATAGCTTCATGGGTGTTACTCGTAAAATATTTTTGTAAAAAAAAAAAAAAAAAAAAAAAAAATATTAAAACGCTTATAAATAAGTCTATAGTTCTATAGTTAGTAACCCTAACAGAAAGAAAAAAAATCCGCAAGTTATGCTGCTGTTATATACATATAGACCGGTTGCACTCATATTTAAAAGCTATCATTTTGTTGGTCAGGAATACACAGGCCAGCAAGGAAAAACGGCCTTTTTAATTTTTTATTATTATTAGCAAAAGAAGCTTTAAACCTCAATCAAAGCCTTATTTCTAGCTCCTAATAAGCTAGAAAAATATGACAAATATTCGTTCAGTAGAAATAAACTCTTTTTATGTGAAAAATTAGGAGAATTCATGTTTCCCCTATGCTGGACAATGCATTAGGCATACCACAAACATGGCGACAAAGCGCAAGGATGTGCAAGGGGTCTATATTATATAACATGCTATAATTGTAATTATAGCAAAAATGTTGCTAAATTAGAGCAGACAAATAATTATAATATAAATATAATGTTCATGCAACGTAATAATTAGTTATCAAGCATTATAGTATAAATTATGTTGTATGTTATGAGTTATAAATAAATATTGCTGAAAATGTTATAGCATATTTATTGAGGAATTTTACGCGAATTTTAAAGTTCTTGTATCAAAATTTGCAGAAGAAGATCAGACTCCGCTGCAAATTCAAACAAATGACTAACGGCACAGGCTTTTTGGGGGCGTGGCTGCCACTTTTAAATCATGATTTAATTGCTGAAATTTAATTAATAAAGGTAAATATTGACGTCAATAGAATCTACTAATTATACTTTTTCTAAAAATGTGCTCAAATACTGTCCCAAAAATCATTAGTCTTCCTCATTATTTACTATGTCTTTCAAAATCATATTCATAACTATCTTTATATAATATTGCTTCCTATAAATAAGGTATAAAAAAATTTATTATTAAAATAAAGTTAAATCTCTCTTTTGACTATTTCCGCACGAAGTCGGTCTCCCTCTTCGTTAATATCTATACGATGTAGCTGGCATAATTATTACGAGAATACTCTAGAAGAGGGGAGTATACGCGCACCCTTTGTTGGGGGTTTTTTGATCACGAAAAATCGCGTAAGTAATGGGAAAAATCGCGATTTTAAAAATTCTGCTGGATCGCGTATAATCCCCCCTTCTATAGATTACTATATTACGTACTTATATTGTATACGTGCACAAATCAAGGTAACTATATTTAGTAAAATATTATATATTATATAAGAGGCACTTTTTATATATTATATATTAAAAGTTCACTTAAAATATACAGCCAAGAGTATTTTAATGTTGTCTGATCCAAACGTTATGCACGTGTAGAGTATATAAGTTTATCATCATGTGATTTGACTGTATAATATTAAAACTTGCACATTATATAAGTACATACATACAGTCTTCATGTACTCTTATATAATAGAAAAATTAACATCATGTAAGCAATGTCCATGAAAGTATGTATGATGATGATATGATCAAAGTCAGAAAGAATTTGTCATCAATATATTTAATATAGTAACACGTATTTAAATTTATCATTAATAATAGAGGTTTTATTTATTTTTGATTGAGCAATTGTTTTCTTTAGTTTCACTTTTTTTTTTTTTTTTTTTTTTTTTTTTTTTGTAACACATAGTTAACGCATTTGCACTTGCCCAATACTGTGTTGTTGGGTGTTGCATGAGTTATAGCTGTGTAATTTTGTAAACCAATCATTTTGCTGGGATAGGGGTGAAAATTGAAGCTAATTGAAATAATGTACTATGTATGTTATGTACTGTACGTACGTACAGTACCTTGAATGATTTAACTAAATATAGTATGGCCTTATTTTTTTTATCTTTGGAAAAAAAAAAAAAAAAAAAAAAAAGCCCCGTGCAAAACTTTGAAAATGTCCACTTATAAAGCCTCGTGTTAAATTCTGTTTTCAATTCATGATTACAGGTCCCCAATTTTCATCCTTCGTAATGGATGTTAGTCACAAGGTTATCACCTTTATATAATAACCTTGATCGTTACCAATGACTTTCAGGAAAAAAAAAATCAACATATTAGAGGACCACTTTTGAGTTTCAAAAATATAAGTATTCTCATTACAAGGTTTAAATATATCTTGTACTCAAAACAAACAGATAAATCAGGAAATGAGGCTATCATACATACAAAATCTTAAAGCCATAGACCACATAAAACAACGCATGTGCTTTTTAATATATATAAACACGAAATGGTATCTGCAAAACTGATGACAATTTTTACCAGAATGTTAATGTAGCCCCACGAGAGAGCGTGAAAATACTGTAAAGTATGCAATTTAAGTTACTATTCATGTTTCTGACGTTAGAAACATAATGCAAAAATGAGCAAATAAAATGTTGTGCGGGTTGCATAAATCGAAATTTTCTGATTACTGCTACGGAGCTACAGTTAAGTTTTTAGATAAACTAAAGTTATTTATGTAAGTCCCATCAAGTCTTTTGTGATATAAATGCTTGTGTTTTCTTCTGGTTTATTTCTTTAAGTAAAATACTTTTGTAATTCATCACAACACGAAATTCAAGTCTAAAATTTGGAAAAAAAAAAAATTAAAAAGCGGGTTGTCTATGAGCTTTTTCTCCAGTTTGTGGAATAGAAGGGTTACGAGCATAAAGGTTGCATCTTTTGATTTATATGAGTTCAGATCACTAATAAACCGTACTGAAATACGAAAAGGATTTTTATCAAATTTGAATAACAATAAGTATCTATTTTCATTTTTTCCATAAAATTTATGTACAATGTAGCCATTAACCCCAAGGATTTTTAAAATATCAGAGATCAACAAGTACGTAAGTACGAAAATGTCTTCGTGGACCTGTTTTTTTTTCCGTAGTGTCGGTTAGTAACAAGTACGTAACCGATTGTAAAGTACACTTTTATGTATACAAGATACAAGTACATTATATAATAGTTTTAAACTTAGTGGTGTTTTATACTTCTAGTTTTTTTTATATGATATCCCACGTCAGAGAAAAGTCATATGATCAAAAAATCAAGTTTATCAAGTTCTTATTTTTATCATGCTATATATTTATGCATTTGAAATAATAAATGTATATAGAATTAAAAGATTATATAAATCTAATTTCTATTGATAAAAAAATGAACATTATACATTTTTTAACGATTTATTTGAGCCGCGCGTATAAAATAGTTTTTTTTTTTTTTTTTTTTTGTGCCAAGAACGAAGGTCTTATTTAGGTTGGTACCCAAAATCGTACTTTAAAGGACATTTTATATTATATATAAGGACCCATAAATGATAAGGATCCCATGCAATATTAAAAAGGATGTTAATGCATACACATGGAAAGTACCACATAAGGTATTGACTGATAAAGGAACAACTGTTTTCAAGCTGACTATAAGCAATTTCGCTCACATCCGCTTCCGTTTTGACTTACTGCACATGCGTAGTAAGGAGAAACGGAAGCGGATGTGACCAAAATCGCTTATAGTCGGCCTCAAAACCGTTGTTCCTTCACTAGTCAATACATTTCACCCCTAAAATTAAAAACTATTTAATACTTCAAATGAATACGAAAACCCAAATCCTACGAATACTTAGATCATAATACTCAAGTAAACCATGCTAACTTTCTTTCATAATAACATTTAAGTTATTTTTAAATAAAATCGATTCTTTAAATTATTTTAATTGTTTCAAGTATCATAATTATGTTATATCTATTATGGAAACACAAGTATAATTTAGAATTGATAATTTTTAATCATATAGAAATAAAACTTGCTTTTTATATATTTACTCATTCATCGCACTTTTCACTAAATGAATGAAAAAAACGCAAATTGATATTTTCAACCAAAATTTTAACGCAGGACATTATTTTTGGGGGAATGAGGAAGTCTATACTACACAGAAAAAATCTGTGATAGAAATCACCTCCCTAGAGGTAGTAAGAGCATGATGTACCACCTCTAGGGTGGTTAACGTTGGCTGCTATCTTAGAGGTGGTTATTTTACCACCTCTAGGGTGGTTAACGTTGGCTGCTATCTTAGAGGTGGTTCTTTTACCACCTTAGCGCTCTGCGTTCGAGTACTAGCGCGAGGGTGGTTTTTTAACCTCCTTCAGGACCTCGCAGGAGGGCGCTAGTGAGACCTACGTCATCAACAGGGCGGACAATGAAGATTCGAGTGAAAGAACACAACTAGTGATGCAGATATTTAAGAACTAATTACTTGCATTAAATCCTATTTCTGGTAAGTGTACTTATTATAATTATCATCCTGAATTATTAAGCTCCAATTCTGTGTATTTATTTTTATGTTTTCTATTTTAAAAGTTGTATATACGTCGCGATGCATCTTTTGCATTTGTCCTTTGATTTTTTTTTTCTTCAACTCATGTAATGGCTGCTAAATAATTTTCATTATTTTTTAAACTTTTTTTTTTTTATTTTTTTTTCAAATAAAATAATATTTTAGGAAAGAGAGTTTGCTATATCTAAGTTAATAAAATTAACTGGAAAAACACACAAAGTGCATTATATAACTATAGAAAAACTTATTTCCACAGATTCTTGCTTGCATGCTGTCGTTGAGGCCGGGCGTATACCATGACCCCGCGAGAGAGAGTAACTACCATCCACCGCACCACTAACCAAGTCCAGAGAAGCAAAATATTGTGAAATTCAATGTGTCGGATAAGTAAATTATTTAAAATTTGTAGTAATCTTAGAAAATAAATAGTGACAGTAATTTTTATTCTTCATGGTAAATAAATTTAAATAATTGAGTGTCGATTGATTTTCTATTAATGCATAATTCATATATTTATAACAAAATTAACAATAAAAATGGTTTAATTTTCTAAAATATTCTGTGTTATGTGTTTATTTTACAAATTTACCTTCCATTATAATTATATATACTTTTATATTATTTTTTATGCAATATTTATTTGCCAACAGTTTATATTATTATTTTTTAATTTTTATTTTAACCGATTTGGTTATTAAATAAAAATAATTGTATTTAATATGCATTTCTAACAATATAAGTAATTATAAATAATACTAAAATTGTAGAAAAATGTGGTGGTGTTAGAAAAGTAAGCTGTATTTATGAGGTAGGCAAAATAAAAGTAAATAGTAAATGGTAGGTAATACAATAAAAAAAAGTGAAAGTAGGGAATAGAAGGAAGCAAAGAGAAGGAAAAAAACCACCCTAGACGTAGTTTTTATCAGCGCTATAGGCTAGCTAAACTACCACAGTAAAGGTGGTAAAAGAACCACCTCTGAGCAAGTCTGTCTACCAGCGCCGCGCTAGCTATACTACCACCATCGGAAGGTGGTTAAAAAACCTTCCCTAGCGTGGGACGTTTTTTACACTACCCTAAAGGTGGTGATTTTACTCACAGATTTTTTCTGTGTAGAAGTTAGCCCCTATGTTTAAATACTGTACTGTACCCATTAGAAAGAGTTTTTTTTTTTTTTTTTTTTTTTTGTAAGTTTATCTTATTTACTACTACGTTTGCTCTTTCTAATGGTGTATTCAAACAGGGGTTAACTTCGTGTAGAATTCTTCAATGAAGAGACTTGTCTTGTAACCATTCAAAATCGCACTGCAAAACGGCCGGTGAGGAACTCTTAATTTCCATTAGCATTAGAATTGCGGGACCATAAAGCAATGGACCAAGAAAATTAGTTAGGCCCAAGAAATTTAAATGATCCATAGTAGATTTACACTTTTACTTAATTGAACTAATAATATAGTAATAAAGTGATTAAATTTTTAACCCTGTAAGGAGCAACCACATAAGATGAAGTTATATAAAAGCTCTGCGCAAATCAAAATTTTAGTGATTTCCTATGGTAAATCAATATGAAAAACCAGTTACGCATGCAATTATTTAACATTTACGCAAATAAAATTAATCAAAGCAAAAGGTGACAAATACTAATTATATAACTCAAACACTTCTCCCTATTACGTGATTTTTCTATCTTATATAACATTTCTTTGTCAATTACAACTTTAATTAACTATCTTATTTTATTATATAATAATTTATAATATTATGTAAAAAAAAAAAAAAAAAAAGAAACAAGACAAAAACGAGTATAATTACGTCATTTTGACGTTCATCAATGTCATATACATAAGAAAAGAATCGTTTCTTATAAGTTGGTATATAAGATCATGAGGCTCCCTACTTGTAGTCTGGGTGAAACTGAGACGTCATTTCTAAAAGGGAGGAGTCGTAGTATATTATAATGGTTAGCAGATCGCCAACTTTATAGAGACCTGATTTTTTTTTTTTTTTTTTTCCTCACAGTCTGAAATTTTTTGTTATCTCCGGATATGGGTCCGTCGTCTTTATAAAATTTCAATTGGAATTATTTTGAATGATATATTTTACACCGGTGTAGAGTCAAGTGCTTTTCCGGACGAGGGTGTGTGCGCATGACGTCATCATAAATGCGCTTCAACGCCATAACATAATAACATTGCACAAAATTGGTTTCATGATATTTTCTGTGTAAAATTAGTTAATTTATGTAATTATTATAATCTTTCTCGCACAATTGAAAACCTAATTCAACCTCTCAATGCTCTCAAAAATATTGCTCAATATTTTTTAAACTGTCAATATGTCATTTTTCCATATTATGTTATTGACTAATAAAGGAACAACTGTTTGTCGGCCGACTATAAGTGATTTCGGTCACATCTGCTTTCGTTTCTACGTACTGCGCATGCGTAGTAAGTTGAAACGGAAGCGGATGTCACCGAAATCGCTTAAATTCGGTTTCAAAACAGTTGTTCCTTTACTAGTCAATAGCATACTTAAATATCAACGTTGATTTGGCCGAAGTTTTTTATTTCTAATTTATTTTCCATTCACAAAATGGCAGCTGCGGGTTTTTGACGTCACAACTCGCGTTTCCACGCGCGTGATCTAGTGAGCTATGACGTCATAAACCTGCAGATGCCATTTTGTGAATGGAAAATAAATTAGAAATTAATGACTCGGACCAAATCAACGTTGGTATTTAAGTATGTTTGGATATTAGGCATTTTTTTTTCAAGGTGTTCTATGCCTTTAATTAGTAAATAGTTTTAAAAAATTTGGTCAATCACCCCACTTGTGACGATATTAGTTATAGGGTGTATGCGCATGACGTCACATTTAATGCGCTTGGAGGCCATACTGAAGTAGTGAACAACATTGCTTAGCATAGGACAAACTTGGTTTTTGGTTATTTTCTTAGAGAAATCAGTTAATATTTTTGCTATTATTATTTTTCTCACACACTTGAGATACTAATTCAACCTTCATCAATGCTCTCAAAATATTGCATATATATAGTGTTTTTAAACTGGAAAAATGAATTATTTTCCTATGCTGCCTATGTTATTGAGTTATCCAACATGACGTTGACTTTAACATGAATGCATATTTATACCGTTCCCCTTAACTCCCACATTTTTCAAATTTATATAAAAAGTGACGACTTCTCATGAAAGTTGCCTTCTAAATATAAACGTATATGTAAAAATATAACACGTCATTAAAACAGACGCTACATAATAGAAAGATAAAAATATTATAAAATAAAAACCAATAATGTTGCGGTTATATAAAAATAGCAACATGCGTCACAAGCGTCACAAGCATATGAAAATAAATTATAAGACAAGGCCATAAGAATTAACATAATAAATAATATATTGCACTTTTTTATTTTGAACCTTTCATAATATACTTAATCATACACGGAAAAAATAAATAATACTAATCAGAGGCGTATCCAGGGGTTCAGGGTCCGGACACCCCCCATCAGGTCTGAAAAAGCATGGGAAAAGGGGGTGGTCCCCCCCCCCCCCCCCCCTCGTTGCCTATGCTTACTATAGGCTAGACCCCTCCCGTTACAAAATCCTGAATATGCCCCTGATACTAATCCATGCAGGAATATGAATTCTGAAAATTGCAATAATAAAGCTTAAATAAAAATAAATGTACAACACAAAAACTTTAAGAAACTAGTTTTTTCAGTGTATCTGTATGTACCAATGATGTATCAAAAAATTATTTTATCCCAAGATCTACTTCCACATGCAATTCAATGGAAGTGGATGTTTTTCACGATTCATGTCAGTGCATAAAAAAATGTATAATATGCAATTTCTATTGCATCATCAAGTTTTTGTATTATTGTATGATTTTCATGTAAATTTTTTGTATGTAATTTTGTAACTTGTTTCTGTGCTGTGTGTACCACCATGAATGGCAAAGACCATATACATGGTCTGTGGTATTGGGCCCGTAAAACTGACTGTTTCTTGGATGACAATAAAACAAAACAATAACTAATAAGTATAATAACCTATAGAACCAAGTATTAATTTGCACCAAAAAAAATGCCCATTCTATTTGAATAACCATAGGCGATCGTCATTTTTGGTGCAGAGAACAGGGTTTACGAATAGCATTAATAATAACAATGCAAAATTAGCGCGAGTTTTTGAATGGTAAAAATTCTTATCGTGGTCATGTGTCTACTGTATCGAGGTATCTTATAAACAAGTAATCTTAAAGGGTATCTAGCATTACTGATTCTGATTATTATTTATTCGGTCTCGGTTCAGAAGTTGTCTCAAAGGATAGGAAATTAAACAAACCTATAAGCTTTTCCTGCAACTATAACCTTCATTAACTGCTCGTTATGGAAAAAAAGAAGTCATGCCGAATCACATGATGGTGATAATGCATTTTATTATCATTTGAAAAGAAAAAAAAAGTTTTTGCAGTGTTATTCTAATGAGAAAAACACGCGCTGAATTTATAAGTAAAATGTACTGAAAATTATCACAGTCGTGTGTTACAACACATATTATAGTAGTGCGCTTCTACATACACTATATTCTGTTGTTTTGTTGGGCATTGCTAATTGTTGTAAAATAGAATGACTTTGGAGCGGTACTTTATCTCTTTACAGTGATGAATAGTAACTTTGCTGTACAGAAAAGTAAAGATATAACAATTCCCTTTTCTTTCTATGATGGAATATATTTCAATGATATTTCGAAATTCTGTATTAAAATTCTCATTTTATATACTTATATTAGACGTTAAGGAACTATAAAAACCAAAGTTTATTTTAAAGTATAATGAGAAAGACTTAAAAAAATATTTAGGGGGTAAATTTGTTGCACATTCTAAGAATATTGTCCTGATTCGATAGATATATGCACATTTCTATTTTTTTAGATCATTAAAGGCTTGTAGAACACCTTGAACAAAAAACATGTCTGATATCCTAACATACCTAAATATCAACGTTGATTTGGCCGGAGTCATTTATTTCAAATTTAATTGCCATTAAAAAAATTACAGCTGCGGGTTTGTAAATGGAAAAAAAAAATAATAATAAATCAATGACTCCGGCCAAATCATTGTTGATATTTAGGTATGTTAGGATAATAGATATGTTTTTTGTTCAAGGTGTTCTACACCTTTAAGTATTTTTAATTAATCTTTGAAAGTCGCAAAATGACGTCACGGGCGGTAACTTTTGTCTATCCCCAATATGCAAAAGTTGCCGCCCGTGACGTCATTGTTCAATTTTTACAATTTAATTCAAAATACTTAATGTTATAATGAACTAAAAAATTAGAAATTCACGCATATCTATCGATTCAAAAAGACGTCCTCTTTTAAAATATAAAATAAAATTACGTAACTGAAAAAAAAAGTATTTTTGATTGTAGATTATATGATATTTATCTAAAAGACAAAGCTGATATTTTTTGTCAATCTTTATGGTCAATATAGTTGTATAAGCTTTAAATTGATACATTTTAAGAAAAACGCAAGCAACTTTATTGACCCAGGCAGTAACAATAAATAGTTATATCAAAGTGTTGTTGACAGCATCTATAATATAATTATGCTTATAATTAAAACGATATAAAAAATTGAGACTAGCAGTTAATTACTGTACATCATAATCCGCTGAGAACTTTGTGCTCTCTCTCTCTCTCTCTCTCTCTCTCTCTCTTAATTCCTCTTACTATATAAAACAGATTACATAAGTAAGATATCACGTGCCATTCTAAAAAACACGTGTCATTCTAAAAAACACGTGCCAAGCCAGTCACGCGTAGTATATTATATCACTTACATAATCTAAATCATCAACGATTTAATAACATAAATCTAACTTAAGGGTTGTAGTTTCAAACCTAGTATATATCTCTCTGAAAAGCTTATAATATCCTACTTTTTTCATGTAATTTGAAATACAATGATATAGTAATTAAAATACAAACTATCTATGGGGGGGGGGGGGGAGGGGGAGAACCCGTAATTATCAGGTAAGCGAGAAACAAAACTGATATTAAAGTGGGTCTTACAATTGATTTGAAATTGTTATATTTGAGATTATCTTATTCTAAAGTATTAAAGTATTGGTGTGCAAACAAACTGACAAAATAACTTAAAAGTTCAAGCTAGATATTTTTGATAGGGGGCTAAATATTGTATAAAAAGAAATTACAATTGCCCATGGTTTTGGTCAAAATGGCAAGAAGAAAAATTATTTTTTTAAGGGCTATATATTATATAATAATAATAAAAATAGATGGCTGCGTATTTCTTTCTTATTTATTTTATGTTAATTTGTAATCAACTTTTATCTATAAAATGAACATAACGCCTAATTTTTTTAAAAAATCATGATGCAATAACCTGCAAATATTAATCAATCTCTTATATAACAGCCAGTAAAAAATATATTGCGATATAGAGGGGAGAAGTAAAAAAAAAAAAAAAAAGCGACAGCTCGTTTTTTTTTTTTTTTTTTTTTTTTTAATATTATTTAATCGTGATTAAATGTCAACGCAAGAGTTTTGTTAAATTCTACACAGAATTGTGGACAATGAGTTTAAAAAAAAAAATACTTCTATTGCAGAGAAGAGAGGGAGAGAGACAGAAAGGACGAGAATATTTCTACACAGAGTTGTGGACAGAAAGTTAAAACAAAAAGACTTCTATTGCAGAGAGAGAGAGAGAGAGAGAGAGAGAGAGAGAGAGAGAGAGAGAGAGAGAGAGAGCGAGAGAGAGCGAGAGAGTAATTCTACAGGAGTTAAAGAAAATTTTAAGTACCATTTTTACATAATTTTAAATAATTAAAAATACAACCATAACTAATGCTTCCTTTCAATTAAATAATAAATTTCTTGCTATAAATGAACCCCACACGATAATTTTTCTTATTGCACCATAGAAAATTTGAGGCAAATATTTGGATGGTAAAAAAAAATACATAAATAATAATAAAAAACGATCCATTGAAAGATTAAAATTACCGGAACCACATGCTTTTTTTTTTTATGCTGTCAGCTTTTTGATCTTGCTCAATTGCTCGTTGGATATCCGGTCCTGTAGACTGATATTAAAATATTTGAATACCTCATGCAAATTCCGACTGGTCCCCAGTAATTTTAGACCCTTAAGACCCTTTCTTTAATTATACTAAACGAGTGTAGTACAAGTAATCACCAAAGCTACACCCCTATTACTTTAACAGAGTCACTGGATGACTTCCGATTTACAGGTGAGATGGTGGTAAGACCATTTCATTTTTCAATGTAAACCAATGGAGTTTATCGGTTTAAAAAATTGTTAAAAATTTTCTATGGCTTAAAACACGTAAACGTATGTCTAGTATTTCTCATTTAAATTTCTCCAAAATCGGTGGAGTGGTTTTCTCAAAAATCGCAAAAAAAAAAACTTGTTTTTCTCCATAAGCGTAATGTAAAATTAGGGGACCCTTAGCTTTCCCCGTAGCACCCCGTGCGCTAAACCGATAACGTCCATTAATTCAGTTGGTTCAAATTCTCCATTTGAGATTCAGTTGCGAAAAATACATAATATATTTTTAGCTATGAAAACTAACTGATTTTTATCATACAAGCTGTATAATAAGAGTTGTTGATTCGCTATTATTTCTTAAAGTACTCTCGACCTTACGTTCCCCCCACGTCGCCCCTTCTCACGTGAGTATATATATACAAAAACTTAAGTAAAATTTCAAGGAGAACAAGTCCTGGTTTATAACACTAAATACGTACATTGATACTGCATAACAAAAACAATTAATTAATATTTTCATGTTCTACCAATCCAACAGCTTTACATAATATTTCAGTATATTAATTTAATACATACATTTAATAGATTGCTTTAATATAATCAGCATCGTTACATATAAGTAAATTTTATGAAGTACACATACTCAAATTCAACTTCTATATTAAGTAATACAACGCGTACCACACGGTACTTTATATAGTCAGAAATTTGAAATTATATATATACTTTACATAAATCAAGTCACTAGCGCAATAGTTTCCTTCGTTTTTTGCTGTTGTTGTTGCTTAAAAGGTATGTAGCTATATACTCCCCGAATATTCAGAAACCAAGGTGTTGAATTTTAGTTTAAGAAGGCTCATCCAAAAAGGGTTGACAACAGCGTATAGCGCTAACATCCCGGCATTCGCCATAACAGACCGAGGAAACTGCGGAAACGCTCAGTCAGGATGGTTGGCAAGATTGATCTTGCTTCCCGAAACTCCACGCTAGCTCCCTGCCATCGTCAGGCATTCGTGACCTCTTGAATGCAAGTCGGGCGCGTGAACTACTGTAGGGTCTATCTATGCATTGTTGGATCACTCAATAGCATGGGCGGCATAGGAAATAACTCATTTTGCCAGTTTAAAATCACTATGCATGCACTATTTTTGAGAGCATTGATGCTGTAAATATGTTGAATTAGTATCTCAAGTATGTGAGAACAATAAGAATAAAAAAAAAAATCCCAAAGAAAATTGCCTCAAACGAAGTTTGTCCTATGCTCAGAAAAGTTATTCACAACTCCAGTATGGCCTCCAAGCACAATAAATATGATATCATGTGGATACACCCTAGGCCGTGGAGAAACTTCGATTTGGGTTGTAAAATTCAAGGCTAGCAAGAAATTCAAAGTCCACCCCCAACCGTTTTATTTCATTTTAAATAACAACAACTATTCTTTCAATTGAAAAAAAAAAAAAGAAGAAGAAGAAAAACTTTAACCATCAGATAAAGGCTGGAAAATATATTAAAATTAATACGCCGCGAGTAACATGTTAAAAATTCGTAATTCAGAATTATGTCATAATAAACTGTAAAATAAATTATATACCATAAGCAAAAATATTAATTAAAAAAGTATAATATAAATCTAATTTTCAGACTTCGTTTCTTACGTACAGTCTACAGTAGAAAAGTATAAATCTTACTATGCCTATTAAAACTTTAAGCCATAGACCACATAAAACAAAATGTGCTTTTTAATGAATAAACACGAAATGTGACCTTCAAAACTGGTGACAATTTTTACCAGGATGTTAATTTAGCTCCACGAGAGAGCGTGAAAAAACTAAAGTATGCAATTTGCGTGAAAATTTATGTTTATGACGTCAAAAATATCCAAAAATTAGTATAAAAATGTTGTGCGGGTTTCATAAATCGAATTTTGTGATCACTGCTACGGGGCTACTGTTGGTTTTTGAGACAAACTAAAGTTATTTATGGAAATCCCATCAAGTGTCTTGTGATATAAATGCTTATGTTTTTCTCTGGTCTATTCCTTTAAACTTTATTTAAAGTTTTTAGAATCGTAATCACTCCATAGATTAGTATGAAAAATAGTAAAAAAAAAAAAAAGCGTCAAATTGCCATGTGTACTGACCATAATCAAAGTAAGATTTTGTTTGTAAAATATACATTATATAATTTCATGTTCAACTTAAAATTACGTGCAAATCTTTTAATAAGTTAATTAAAATGCTAAGTACCTAGCTTTTTTTTTTAAATTAATTAAACAGGATTCCGTGATTTTAAATGACTTTTATTCTTCTTTATAGTTAATATTTTCTTAGATTTAGTAAGTAAACATTACATGTTTTACCGTGTAATTTTATTTCACTATCACTTAAATTTTTCTCCTTTGATTTCATATAAACATTTAATAAGAACTACCCCGTACATTGTATTTTTACAATATAGTTTAACTTTTAAAACTAATAATTTTTATTATTATTCAATTTTTTATTATAGTTATTAGATTAGTCTGTTACTTTTTTTAGCTGTTTGATTTTTTTTTTTTTTTTTTTTACTCGTAATTTTCCCTTCTTTTTTAATAATTATGTAACATTTTATGATATTGCTAGCCGCCACCTATTTCCAGTTTTCTCATTCGCAATTCTCTTTCAATAATACGGATAAAAAAAAAATGGAGCGGAAGCAAAGAATAAATAACTAATATTTGATCTGTGAAAATGTGAGGTGTCACTCACTATTGTCATTTTTTTTTTTATATATAATTTATTTGTTAATTTATTATTTAATACATTATACTTCCTAAGCTTAGGTCTATAATTAATTTTTTTTTTAAAAATGCCTGCTTTTTGCGGACGTAACCAAATACATATCAATACATCTAGATTTTGATCATCAATGCAGATTATCGATGGTGTGAAATTCTTAAAAATTTTATTAGCTTGAAGCACTTACAGGTGTGTCCTGAATCAATCATTTAAATATTTCCGGCTTCGGTGCTCCAAAATCGCTAAAAACATAATCCTGCAATGCTTAAAAGATATAAGCATAATTAGGGTACCATAAGATTTTCCCACGCGCCCAACCGGTAACCTCTCTATTGGTATTCGTATCAATTTTTTTTAAAGCTTTTGTCGGGAAAAAAAAATCTGGATCGGTTATTTTTCAGTAAATCAATAAAAAAATAATGAAATGAACAATAAGCCGTGTATGGGGCAAGCTAGCAACCCCCCATTCAAAATTGTGTACGGTGCTACTGTTCAAAAGTATCACTATAAAAAAATAATAATAATAAATAATAATAAAAAAAATAATAATAAATGGTTATTTTTCTTCCCCTTCTTTTACAATTATTTCCTTAATTTCACTGATCCCTATTATTAACAGTGCTGTAATAAGGCTATAGTTTAGAAACTTTTTTTTTCTTTTTAAATTCAGCAAGTGTATACCTCTTTAAGTTTATTATTATTAAATGATTATATATAAAAGGTCAGAATAATTTTCAAATTACACAAACTACGAAGTACAGTATACAAATTCAAATCAATTTAATTACATACATATTATTATTTTTATATTTATTTATTATATACAATCAATGAATTCTAATATATTGATATAGCTTTCTAATACATAATTTTTAATTTATTTTATACACGTGTACCACACACCACAGGAGGCAAAGTGTTAAAAAAACACTTCAATTAACGGAATATTAAAATATAAAATCATAATAAAATTTTATGAGCTTCATATGCGATGTAACAAATATAATAATATGGTATATTATGTAAGTTTTAAAATTACGTAATTTTATAATTTCAATATACGCGCGCATACATATTTATAGTAAAAAAAATATATAAAATTTATGATATATGGGAGGTGGGAGCTAGGCTCAATCAGATATGGGTAAAGCAGTAAAAATTCATTTATCATTAAAGGTGCGAAGAAAATATAAATTATAAAAGGAAGAATAAAAATAATAAGAATAAAAATAAGAAGGAAAAAATTAATCCTTCTTTTTATTCTTAAGAATAATTATTATAATGTTAAATGAGTTTTAAAAACTCATCAATAGTGTTGGTTACATAACCTAACTATATTTTCAGAAACTTATAATTTATTTCAATTTCAATATAGCACTTTTTCTGTGTATTCTAATTATTATTCATTAAATGTATCAGGAGAGGGGAAGTGAACATGAAAGTTCATGGGCACTATTTTTATAATTATTTTTTTCTAAATGGAATTTAGATAAAATTTATCATAAATGTTACGTAACACCTGCGCATCGCATACATTTTATGCACTCTGCCACCAATGCAAATTAGATGCAATATATATCTACGAAATTTTAAAAATAAGGGTATTTTTCCTTACCTATTTTTCATAAATTATATATTATCTCGTAGTATGTAATATTTCTTGTAAAAGGTGCAATTTCAAAACACAAGCAAAAATTTTGAAGAAAAAAATTATTGCAATGTAAAAAAAAAAAAAAAAAAAAAAAAAAATCCCGCGATCTTTTAATGTTTATAAAATTGTTTCAAATAAAATAACAATTAAATTCAAAGTAATCATCAGTATCATGATCATCACTGTATTACACACATAAAACATAACCTCTTTTTTATTTTAAATGCAGATAAAATTATAATTTCAAATCGATATAGTAGTTCAATGCGCTTTTATAACAGAATAAAGCATATTATGTAACACTTTTGCCCATAGAAAACGATCCCCCACATCCCACGGTAGCAGTACGAGAGTAAAAGAGAGCGCGCGCTATCATAGCGGTTACATAACAAAATCAGATTTTTATTTTATAAATAGAGGCATTATTAAAACTGTTTATAAATTCTTTAGGAATTCACAAATATATACAAAATGTAACATTTTATTATGACATATGTAAATAAATAAAAAATAAATTATTTAAACGTCATTATTTTACGGGTGGGTTCGAAACCTACTTTATACGTCAAATTGCATTTTTATTTACCTTTCTTTAGGTCATTCTACTTTTATTATTACGCATTAAATTTATTTTTAAACAAATAATGATTATTTAGATGTGTACTCACCCTATCTTAATCTTTAATCTGTGTTTATTTTATTTATTCTGATGTAAAAACAATAGCAAATTTGACACCATTACAATGTTGTGCACTTCAATTAACATGCACATTGCAGAACTACAAAAAATTTTAGCAGCAGCTGATATTTTTTTAATAAAATTATATAATTGGCCACCTATGGAATAAAATATGAACTAAAATTTAAGTTTTATAAAACTTTGGCCATCTCTTGGAAATTTTTTCAACTAGGTGTGGCAAGCTTTTGGATTAAAAAACCGTCACTTTCGTTTTATTGGTTGATTTCTATTTATCTTTGCGCTGATTGGTTTTAAGTTACCAAAACAAAGATTTTGAATATTAATGGTGGTTTGTACAGAAATTACTAACATGTGTTAATGAATTGTCATATTTTTTTCTCTAAATCTGTTATTATTTTGACAATAAAATGAATAAAAAATGTTAGGAGATATAAGTGATTATAATGTTGTAAGTGTTATTGGTTCAGGTTCCTTTGGAACATGTTATAAAGTACAGAAAAAGAAGGATGGAGAAATCTTTGTTTGGAAAGCTATCGACTATGGAAATTTGTCTGAAGAAAAAAAAGAGGTAACAAATAACTTTAGACTTGCATTAATGCAGTTTTATTCGCCCTGATGACTACACATTTAAGTCCTTGGTGTATGCAAAAATATGTATGCATGAACATATGTACTTTTTAACCCTGTTATAGCGAGATCTAAAATTTATCAAATTTTATGACATTGATATACCGGTATGATATATATCTTTATTTATTTTTGCAGCTACTGGTGACTGAAGTGAATCTCCTACGTTCCGTACGACATCAAAATGTAGTCAGTTACTATGGTTACATCATCCATAAAGAATCAACAACTCTATATGTAGTTATGGAACTTTGTGAGAATGGGGATTTGGCAGCTCTTGTACAAAACTGCAGAAGGTAAAATAATAGTACACAATAATGCTTCAAACCCCTGTAGTCATTAATTAATATCAAGTATTTTTAATTTTGAAATAAATAAGAACTGTTTTACGTTCTTTACTAAAAAAAAAAAAGAGCTGACGAAAAAAAAATGCTGAAATTTAATGTATATTTTATAGAACTGGAACTCACATTCAAGAAGGGTTCGTCTGGCGTCTGTTGTATCAAATCTCCACTGCTCTACGTGCCTTACAATGCCAGGGTATCTTGCACCGAGATGTCAAACCAGCTAATATCTTCCTTGATCACAGTTACGATGCAAAGTTGGGTGACTTTGGGTTGGCTAAAGTCGTGGGGTTGCCAACGTCTAAAGTGAATCATGCAGAGAGTTTTGTCGGAACACCTGGATATATGAGCCCAGTATGTATACAAAATCAGGCAACAAATAAAACAATTTGAGAAAAACTTTGGGAGAGGAATATAAAAAAATATAGATCAAATGTTTTTTTAAAGAATGGCAGAGTTAAAATATGAAGTCAATATGTTATATTTTATCTAAGGCTATATCTCAAAAGCAACAAGTGTTCCAATACTGCTAATGTAAAATGTGTGCAGATGGAACACTTGCCTGTCTTGTGATAACTTGAGATGAGACATTTTGATGTCAGAAATTTTAATTAACCTATGTTATTAGTTCGCAACATAATATATTCAATAAAAAAAGAAAGAGTGCAAAGACTCGAGAGAAAAACTATAAGAGTACATAATGGCTTTGCTTGTGTTGCATGTTTAATGTACATATCAAGTCTTCCGGATAGAAACATCGTTGTAGAGGTTTTTTGTGATGCGACCTGTTCTTTTTATAGAGCTCGTAGTCGCTTGGCAAAAAAAAACTCTTACTAAGACGTCTCTATTCGGAAGAACTGATTTGGTTTATTTTCCTTGATAGCTCCTTTGACTAAACTAAAACTGTTATTACAGGAAGTGGTGAAAGGAGAGCGCTACGATGGCAAGAGTGATGTCTGGGCTCTAGGATGTGTGGCATATGAACTTTGTGCACTCAAAACTCCCTTTGTAGGCAGAAATATGAAGCAGCTGGCAAGACATATTGCCTCAGGAAGGTAAAATATCTTTGTCCTTTTTATTGTTCTTTTGTCCGTGGCATAAAGGCTATGTAAAAGAAAGAGGCTATAAACTGAGTTCTGATAAGTAGGTAGGTACAGTAATTATTTTTGCAAGAACTTTTAAAAAATATAATGGAAACAACATTATAATGAGTAACAATGATTGAATAAAGGTGTATCAAGCAAAAAGCTAGCAACCTAGCACTCACCTGCACTCAGTACTCAGTTATATGAGCATCGAATAGGCAAGATGTAGGCAAGAATAAAAAAAAAAAAAAAAAAAAAAGGCATTATAAACTTCAATAGCATATATTATAGTAATTTCTAGGTGTGTAAAGTAAGTACACTGGCACCAAATAAATCTGACCCAAGCGTTAATCTATCTAAATTTTATAAACAGGGAAACTTTAACTCAAGCGGTCAGATTTATTCGGGACCAGTGTACATATAAGTACACACCATGGATATATAAACAGGATAGGAAGCTATTGTTGAAAAAACGATCCCTTGATGATGTAATTCAAATTTTCGCCGCAAAAATGCAAGAATACAAAATTACGTATAAAAGTGGCGCTGTAGTCTGCGTGTGAATTTTAAAATTCACACGCAGACTACAGCGCCACTTACATTTTACATGTTGATTGTTGCGGTAAAAATTTGAACTACATCAACAAGGATTCGTTTTTAGTATAGGGCAATAACACAGGAGCTCACGACCCTGGTGCACACGACCACGATAAGAATTTTTACCATTCAAAAACTTTCGCTAAATTTAATGTTATTCTTATGAGAGAAACACGTGCTGGATTTAAATGGTAAAATATCTTATTGCGGTCCTGTGTACCATTGCCACTCAGTAATGTGAAGCAAAATAAATATTAAAACTATGATTAAAAAAATCCTTCAACTATCACTTCTTTTAAAACACTTATATTTCCTTCTATATTTTACAGATTTACTCCAGTTCCACCTCACTACAGCCCAGAGCTTCAAAATATAATTGACTTTATGTTAACAGTCAATTCCAGCATTAGACCTGACATCAGAGCCATTCTCCACCACCCAAGTGTAGTAAGTCAGCTCTCAACGTGCCAAACAATACCCCCACTACCTCCCACAAAAACCACAGATCCACTCTCCGAGAGAGAAACTTTACTTAGAATGAGAGAGTTAGCATTAGAAGTTAAAGAAAAACAAATACAAAAACGTGAAAATAAATTAAAATCAATTAAAAACACAAATATGGATCTAGATTCAAGTGCAGGATTAGATGATTCGCCATTATTTAGACCAACTACAGCAAAATTAAATCCAGCTCTTATTCCAAGACCATTAAATTTCCCAGGACCACCTCGTAAAGTTAGATTTCAACCTAAACCAAGTAAAAATGAAAGTATGGCAAAGCCAATTAAAAATGAAAACATGACATTCTATAAATGGTATGAAATTGATCCACCCCAAAGATTTGAAAATGTTGATACTCGTAGACCATTATCAGATTCAGGACAGCTTCAAGCACCGAAATCAATTCTAATTCCTGGTAAACCTTCCTCTGATAGCGGTGCAAATGTAGATGGTAATTTAAGAGGGAAATATACTTTACAGGATTTAGAGAAGGCTGTTGTTGATAAGTTTATGAAACATAATAAAGGTGGTGGTAAGGAAAATTTAGGACCTGTTAAACATACTATGTTGTAAGAATTAATTAAGTAATTAATAATAAAGAACAGGATAGAATTACCAGCAAGAGCCTTACCACAGTAGAAGAGGTCGAGGTCTTGCGTGGCACAGTATTTTGTTATAAAAAGTTTCTTCTATAGAACTTCTACTGTGGTAAGGCGCCCTTGCTGGTAATTCTATCCTGTTCTTTATTATTGATCCTAACCGTGAGTTTTTTTTTCTTTAATTGGAATTAAGTAATTCATTAGGAAATTAAAAACATTTCAGTTTAAATATATTATCAAAAGAAAGAATAGTGACTCTAACAAGTGCCTTACCATGATGTCTGTAGCTAGGTGAAGATTTTGATGGCACAGTTTACACAAATATTTACTTTTTTAATATGTTTTGAGGGTGTAAGCCCTCTTCTTCGTTTGCTTATAGTGTAACTATGTACTGATCTTTACAATGTAAATATCACTCTGGCTGCCCGTACTTGCATTTCAAGGTCATCTTACAAAAGGCATGCTTGCATTTTTGACCAGTACAACAAAGGGTATACTTGCAGTAGATTTTACATGTTAATCATATGGCAGATGCACACGCAGCCATGGTTTTAGCCAAATGCAAGTACAATTGCCAATTGCATGAAAGTAGCCAAATGCAAGTATGCCCTTTGAGCGCAGCCAGGGCGATATGTATTTGTGTTAACTGTACCATCAAGATCTTTGCTATCTATGGACTTCATCATGGTAAGGCACTTGTTAGTTTTACTATTCTTTCCTTTGACAATATACCATGTTACAAAAAATATATGGTAAATTTGAATCTTAGAACATTTGCATTTAATTTTGAATAATATATCGATTCTATAGTCTTAAGAGAACAAAAATATATAATTTCATTTGAAAACACTTATGAGATAGCCAAAACTTGCCATGTAACATTTAAAAAAATGCCATATAATAAGTTGTTGTTTTTCTATAGTATATTATTGATATAGCCTTATTTCAATGAATTTAGAAACCACTAGATAGTTTAGATAAAGGACAGGATAGGAAAACCAAGATGATGCTTGTAGCTAGATGAAGGTCTGGAGACTATAAATATGTATAAATACTTGTGTAAACTGTGCTAACAAGATCTTAAACTAGCTATCGAACAAGAACTCTTATTATTGGTTTTCCTTTATCTTCTCCTTTCCTAAGAAATAGTGAACCTCAACAATGACTTTTAATTATTCCCAGCATATTATAATGTACACTTCTTGCATGGTTAAAAATCACATGAAATAGCATATCAAGGCATATAAATACTTTAAGCCATGATTTTTTATAATGGCACGGACAGATAGAAATTACTGCAAGGAGTGTATAATATTTAATATAGTATTATATAAGACAATACTCACTAGTTTTAATTGTTATACAATGATAGTAGTTTTTTAGCATTAAAATAATAGACTTTTTACAAACAATGTTTCACTGCACCCTAAAATGTGCCAAAAATATTCATAGTGTAGTATATTTTAATATTGGTAAATGGTGAACATATTTTACTAACACAATCTTATTGCAAGCAGTAATAATTAAAATAACATAAAATAGTAGACTTTCAATGTACTTAAATATATATAGTATTATAAAACATATAGTGACCTGTTAGAAAATATAAATATTATATGTAATCCATGTCTTCCTGTAGAATTGTTAAATTTGGGTTTTATGTGTATTTCTTTGGGATTTTATACTTTTTACTTCATTGTCTTGTTTACTTACATTGTTTCAATGCTGTTATAAAATATTAATGTAATATTAAGTTCTATAAAGGTTTTATACAAATAATATGCTGTACTTATGATAATCAAAGAAAAGGATAGGAGAAACCAGCAAGCGCCTTACCACGATGAGGTCCGTAGCTTGGTGAAAATCTTGATGGCACAGCAACTGAAGAAGAAGGTTGTTGCCCTCGAAACGTCTTAGTTAACTTGTAAATATTTGTGTAACCTGTGCCATCAAGATTTTCACCAAGCTACGGACCTCATCGTGGTAAGGCGCTAGTTGGTTTCTCCTATCCATTTCTTTGACTATCAATTCAAACCAACATGGTTTTAACCTTTCTTAATTAATTGCAATATACTGTACTTATAATGGACAACTAGCACTGATTTGCCATATTGGTGGTGTCAAATACATTGCCAAGCAGAAAGAAGAATAAATTTCAGAATTAAATAATAATAATAAATGGATGATAGTAAATTCTATTGGTTTGAGATTTATCAAAACGCTTACTTCTTAGGTCACTTAAAGGCCTTGGGAATCCTAAGATCCTGTATTTTCTAAGCATAATTAAGAATTCTAAGGCATTTAGGTGTCTTAAGTAATTAGATGAATCACATCCAGTATTCATCAAGGAAGAATCAACATTACAATTAAAAATATTGAACCTAATACGCCCTTTTTCCCCCCTTTTCATTCTTTAGACTGATTGGGATCTAAAAAAAAAAAAAAAAAAAAAAAAAGCGCACGTTTGATTTGATTTGATTTTTTTTTTAATGAAGTTTCTTCCTATTCTGACTCATGTATTTTTTACTATCAATATGGCAGCTCTGAAATATGAGTGATATCAGTCTATACCTATTTACAATGGTGCTTCAGATTGTTACCTTATTATAATAAATACATACAGACCACCCAAAACTAAAAAGAAGATGATTTTAATCAGATGTATCCACTTTATTGTAACTAGTAATTAAAAAATTAGGGTTAAATCTCTTAAATCAATGCTTCCGTGTAAAAAGTGAGCATATATTCTTTCTAGTTTTGCAACGAGCCGAGCAACTACACTTACTGAGCAGTGCTGTAACTTGACTAGCGCCTTTCACTTAACATTGCGAATGCTCGACAGCAGAAAGTGTACTTGCTTGGTTCGTTGCAAAACTGGCAAGTGTAGATGCTCTTTTTTGATGCGGAAGCATCGAAATATTATCTGTAATGGTATACTGGTAACATTGCAAATGTTTGTATTGATCCATTATTTAGACTATGATAAAAAATAATAATAATAATCGGGCACATCTGGTTGAAACTATCTTCTCTTCCTCGTTTTCGGTGGCTATATTATCATTATATTTTTTTCAATATATATATTTTATTAATTTTATAATAATATTAATTCATGCAATTACATATAACAACAATTAAATATTAACATTTAGATCTAATATTACAAAAAAAAAGATAATATTTTTTTATAATTCATTAATAAAATTATATTTTTTTTTTGAACTCAATAAAGTAAAAACATTTTTAGTTTCTTTGTTAACAAAAATGGGTGGCACTAGTTTTTTTAATAAGGCACAGTTAAAATATAGGCCTATATAATTGTTATAATATACATGTCTTATTAAAATACTGTTTTAAATATTTTTTTACATAAAAACTGAATTTGTATATGAAAAATAAAATAAAATGCAAAATAACCATTTTTTTCCTTCTTTTTCTGAAAGTACATAGGCACTTATTTTTTAAGGCAATTTTTTGATTAATAAAAAAACAGTATTCTTGTCTACAATATAGCTTCAACATAATAATGTAAGGTTTAACAGAACCTTAATTTATTGTTAAAAATATTGACATAATCATTCAGTCAGTAAAAGTAATGATTTCCTTTTTAAAATTGCAGACATATTCATTTCATGCAAAAATTACCCCCCCCCTCACCCTACCCCATAATTTTTCACAATGAAAAAGCACTATTGTCATAATATTTTAAGGGAGTAGGGGACCAACGTCGGTCATTAGACTCGAACTTTTCTCGTCAAAAAAATCTGAAATTTTGCAAAATGATACTTCAGCTTGAAACAATTTCAAATTTATAAAAATGTTGGGGGGGTCACCGTGCAAATTAATGTTATATGTTTTTTTTTTTTTTTTTTTTTTTGAAATTTTAGGCCCATGTTAATTTCAATTATTTTTTTATTTTTTTGGGGACGGTCAAACATCATGAAATTTTTATCACGGTTAGGTGTGACCCTTAGCTACACAATGACAACAAATTAAGACCCAAAACGCTTCTAGTTTTTGAGATATAAGACCGGTACCCTAACCCCTTAAGTGTCAGTAGCCCAATTTATATAAGCCCAATTATAAGCATAGGATTTGTAGTTTCAAACAAGTACATTTTCAGAAACTTCTGTTTGCTGGTATATTTTTCAAGCAAATGAATAAGTGCACTTTTTTCTTCTTTTTTAAAGACTGAAACAAAATTTTAAGTTACAAGAAGTCATCATAAAGTTGGAACATTGCCATAAAACATCAAATAATGAAGTAACCTCCAAATTTTCAGGTCTTTGATTACCAAATTCTTTACCAATAAGTATGTAAAATATGGTGCTGTTAACCTTACATTATACAACATGTTATACATTAATCTATAGTTTATAAATATTTGTTCTGTAAATATATATTTCTTTATGCTCTTTGTGCATTTTCTAAATATTTTTTTAAGAGATTCTCTATAAAAGGCAGCAAATAGCATTTAAAAAATTAAAAAAATCAACCCGTGTAACAGTTTCTTTAAATTAATTTTCTGTTAAAAGTAATTATTAAAAATATAATTCTCCTTTAAATTACTTTTTTTTTTCTCCTTAAGATTCTTATTTGACAATAATAGGTATAATATTGTGCAAAGCACCAAATTTCTTTTTAAGTAGATTGCATAATAGACATTTTCAAGGTTCAGAAATTGCAATTAAAAACACAAAAATTACGTCATATACTGCACCTCCTGAATTTTGTTGATAAATTTAGAGAAATAAAGCATTGAAAAGTTAAATTTTAAAGGAGGAAACCAGCAAGAAAGAACCATAGTTAAGCATGTCCTATAGCTCAGTGATAATAAACACAATGGGTTCTAATTGGCACCATTATGCTTATTATCTCGGTGCTCACACATTATAGAAAGGTAAGGCTTTAACTGAGTTTAATAGGCAACTAGAAGTTTGCCTGATTAATAGCGGAAGAGTACTACAGCAAAGTGTGCACCAAAATATTTGATATCTCTTCAAAATGGTAAAACCATCACTGGTTTCCTTTCTTCTAGCTTCCTTTTACTTACACTTTTACTTTTCTTTTTTTTTTTTTTCTTTTTTTTTTAATTAAAAAAATTCTAAAATTTTTGCCAATTTCAACAATTAATTTATAATTTTTGTGTTTTTAATGCATTAACAAAATAAAATTAATCTTAAAAACTATTAAAAGTTTACAGGCGAGATAAAAGCTCGTTAATAATGACTTACACATATTATAATTTTACATAGGTTATCTATGTATTTTATATTCATAATAAAAAATACCTCCAAAAAGGTTTTTTTTTTTTTTTTTACTTTTTTTACTTTTTTTTTAATACTAGTGATTAGAATTGTTAAAATATTATAAGGCAGTTAACCAACTTTTTTTTTATTTTAGTTTTCTTATAGTTTCTTTTTATGTAAGGCAGTATATGGTACCATAGTATTTTAGCAAAACAAGCTCATTTATTTTTAGATGTGCAAAATATGCCTCTGAAATTTACAATAATACATTTTATATAATACAAATTTATATGGAAGAAACTGATTTCTTTAACTATTATATATATAAAAAAAGAGAGAGAATACTATTTTGTTTAAAGAGAGGCATTGTGTATATACAATATAATTTTTTTTTATAAATGTCCTAAAGTATTTGGTACCATAAAACATTTCAGTGTTGTTAGATCCCTAAATTTACTTTGATATATTTTTATTAATACCCATTTCAGCCACCAATGTAATTATAATGAGAAATGGTGCTACTTAACAACACTGTTTTGAGACAGTAATATTGTGATGTTGCTAGCTTCATTGTGATATGAATGTTGTATAATTAGCGTTGCATCTTCTCGATGATTGGCATGACCATGTCAAATGTTGGACGTTTGCCGGGGTCCTCGTTCATGCAGATTTTAATTAGTTTTGCTAGGTGAGAGGAGATACCAGGTGGTACTGTTACTCTCAAGCCTTCCAGAGCAATCTGCAATCATAAATAATAAAGATATAGTATAGTTTCATACAAATGAAAGGTAACCGTTTAAACTCTTCTATGGTTAGTTTATGCTCACATTGTTTTCCATTCACCAGTTTTTACTAATTAAAATATAGGCCAATGTGATTTTGTATCAAATCTTTTAATTTTTATGAGGTATTATACTTCACACTTTTAATGTTTTCTACCTTTGAAAAATATTGTACTAGTGGTTAACTTATAAGTTATGATCTTTCCGTTATTACTGCAAACAGAAAAAAAGTTTGTTACCTTCATGCCACACTCCATGGGAGAGAGGTCTGCAAAAGGCACTTCACGAGTAGCTAACTCCCACAGTAAGATGGAGAAGCTCCACATGTCACAAGCTTCCCAATTACGTTCCTTCAAACTCTTCGTCAGGGCTGAAAACATAAATTTTTTATATTTTTTAATTACAGTGAAGAAAATGATTCATTGCAGTAATTTTTATTTTTAAATATTTCTATTTAGTACATTAGGAGTGAAAATATTTGAATATTTGTTGCAGCAAAAAAAAAAAGGGGGGGGGGGATACTTTGAGTTGTTATTTCTTTAAAGCGCAGGACAGCAGTCAAATTCTTATCCCTTTTAGTTGGATAGGATAAGAAATATGGCTTCCTATAATATGGTTGATAATACAAATCAACCAATAGGAAGCGGTATTTCTTATCCTATCCAACTAAAAGCAATAAAAAATTGACCGCTGTCCTACGCTTTAATATGTGTCCAGCAAGTACGCAACTTTTGGAATTCATGTCATGAAATCTAGGACTAAAATAGAAATTTTAAAGTAATTTGCCTACTTTACAAGTTTTCTTTCCAGTTTGAGAGGCTACAGACAAGTTAAGACATACATGTATATAGGTAATATGTGAATGTATAAAGGTAACATCTTTTGTGATTCCCATAAAAATACAGTAGTCAGATTTCACATATAAAAATACATACCCTCAGGAGAGAACCATGCAGGTTGGTAGATGCGGAAACGTTCTTGGAAGGAGAATTTTGCATCAGCCATGTTGATTTTAGCTGTCAAATCATCATCAATCTAGAAAAAAAAAAAGTTAAAGCAGTCATTTGTCATTGTCAATAGTTTACCTGTATAGTTGAAATTTTATAAATTACAACAAAACAAGAAAAACAATGGGGAAAATATGAATATGATAATATTTGTATAAGATAAAATACCAGTAAAAAATACAAATAAGTACAGTAAGGTTTTTCTGAAGACAAAAAATAAATAAATAGTTTCTGTTTCAATCTAAAACAGCAATATTTTTTTTTTTTTTTTTTTTTTAATTGTGGGATCAGCAGAAGTATTATGTAATATTCATTTCATTAATGGGTAACAATGTAAAAAATAATAAAATGCTTTTGTAATTATAATGAGCTAACAAGTTAGAAGTAAAAATTGAATGAAGCAAATCGATTGTGTTGGGAACAATATGTGTAACTCTTTTTTTGTCAGGCGAAGCAAAATGTGTAAGTCGTTTTTTGTCACGCTAAGCAATATGTGTATCTCGTTTTTTGTCACGCTAAGCAATATGTGTAAGTCGTTCCCGAACGTAATGGAGATGGCGCTCGACTTACACATATTGCTTCATGTGACAAAAAACGAGATACACAAATACACATATTGCTTAGCGTGACAAAAAATGACTTACACATTTTGCTTCACCTGACAAAATACGAGTTACACATATTGTTCGCAACACAATCGAAATACTGCTATGCTCATAAATATTAAAAAATATACATATATACAGTATATCGATCTTGTTGCGAAAAAAAAGCCCTATCTCGTTTTTTGTCAGTGGAAGCAAAAGGCGTATCTCGTATTTTGTCAGTGGAAGCAAAAGGCCTATCTCGAGCGCTATCGCCATAACGTTCGGGAACGAGATAGGCCTTTTGCTTCCACTGACAAAATACGAGATAGGCCTTTTTATCGCAATAAGATCGATATGTAAAAATCATGCTTGCATAAAATGGATAGTACACACAGACATTTGTATAATTGCTTTGGTAGACAGAATTGTAATGCTTATTAAGGCACTGACCATGACGTGATAAGAGTTGAGATGGTACTGAGAGATGGTCCTCTCAATACTGTGCAAGAACGCCATGCCTCTAGCGACTCCCAGCGCCAGACGTAGCGCCTGAGCAGTGTCAACCACAACTTGCTCTCCATGCTCCTCGTGAAGCAGACGGAACAGAGAGCCCTGGGGCATCCATTGACTGATGACGATCAGGCGAGGAGGAGAGTTAGAGCAGCCAATCACAGGCAGTACATTAGGGTGGGAGAAGATTCTGTAACCAACCACATCAAAGTTTTACTTTGCTGTGCTACTCTAATTATTGATAACCATAACCATATTGCTATCAAATCCTAATAATTATAGTTTTCTTTAATATAATAGCAATGACATTTTTATTTTAGTTTTAAATTTGAGAAATTGCTCTATAAATTCATAAAAAAAAATTAAATTTAATGCAATTTATTTGATTTATTTATGTAATAGTATTTAATGCTACTGTATTTTAAAAATAATATAATATAGGCCTATATATTGCTGTAATAAAAATATAATCAATTTTATTGTTTCAATTCAATCACTAACACAACAAAATAGCACTTGTTTATTTTTATAATATGTGGTTAAAATTAAATAGAAAAAAAAAGTGCCACGCTTGATAATTACCTGAGTTTTGGGAACTCCTCATTGAAGTCCCGAGAGATACGTGGCGTGCATTCTCTGATAGCCAAGATCTTAGCCACGATGTCATTCTTCTGCCAGCGTCCTCGCCAAGTTTCCCCTGACGGTGTCTCTGCAATCCTTGTGTGCAAGGACAGCTCACCAATATCAATACCCTTGTGGCGGGAGAGCGTTGCGTCACCTGAAGTTTAAAGTTTAACACAAATTTGTGTTATCAATCTAAGCAATTAATGCAATCAATGAAAACTTTTTGAAATGTATTTAATTCATTTTTTATTCCATTAAGAAATAGTACAGTTCAACTACTTTGCTATCTATGTGGAGTGAAAGAAACTGTGACTGAGAAGTATGAGAGCAGTGTGTTACGGTGGTTTGTTCATTTTGTGAGAATGGGTGATGAAAGAATAGCAAAGCAGGTATTTCATAGTAGAGTGGATGGAAGGAGAGATAGAGGCAGGCCTAAAACATCATGGTCTGAGGTGGTTGGAAGATGTTTGAGAAATAAGAATTTACATAGTATGAGATGCAAAAGAAAGTGTATGAAACAAGGTATGAGACTGGAGGAGGCAAGTGAAGTATGTCAGGCTATGAAGTTGTGGAGGTCTATCACTGGGTCAGGATAAAACAACTGTGTTGTTGGCTTACCCTAAAAGGGATTATTGCGTCATGATATGTATGTATGTAGTATGTATGCTATCTATTATTACTAGGGACCGGATTTTCAGTTTAGAAAATGTACATTTTCAGTACTGAATTCAGTCCAGTTTTTTTGCATAATCAGTTTGCAAAAACAGCAAAATCAGTTCACTTTCAGTTTAATTATACAAAAACAGTGAAATTCAGTTTTGATAATTTTTAACTTATAGAAACAAAAATTTATCGATAAAGAAGCATAAAATTTATATTTTTTATGAAAAATAATAATAATAATAAAAATTTGTTAAATTATTATCTGATACACTTTAATAGCCAGTATTAAGGAGAGCTTTTCTTGTATTTTTGAATTTCTTTTAAACATTTTTTTTTATTAGTGTTCAGTTGAATTCAGATAGTTTTGAGATATGCATAAAAAATAATTATTTCAAAGTATATTATTCTCTCTCTCTCCCTCTTTTTTTGTTTTTTGTTTTTGTTTTTGTTTTTGTTTTTGTTTGTTTGTTTGTTTCTTTCTTTTTTTTAACACGTTATTTTAAGTTTTTGTACGGTAAAAGTCTATTTTCATTTTCAGTTTCCAAAACTGAGAAAAACTGGTAAAAACTGACAAAAACTTAAAATAACTGACCCAGTTTACAAATTTCAAAAACAGTTTTTTTCAGTCCAAACTTTTTTGCATTTTTGGCAATAAAACTTCATGATTCGTGGACATCTGAACTCAGATGTAACCTAGCACGCATATTTCAAAAACTGAACAAACTGGAGATCCGGTCCCTAATTATTACTATTAGTATATTTTTTTTCTATGTGAATTGGCATGCATTGATTACTCAATAATCATACAAAGTAGTGGGGGGAGGGGGGGGGGGGACTTACGACTTCTGGTCTTGAGTCCCAGCCAGCTCTGGTCCTTGAATTGGATTTTCTTCAGATCTTGTCCATTTTCAACTGCCAGCTCTGTGAACATTAAAAATGGAATCAATATAACATGTTTTCTAAACATGTAAACATTAAATTACAACAACTCTTTAATTAAACAATTACATGCTATGTGAAAGGAAAAAAATAGACATTTCTAATTATATGACAATTTTCAAAAATATAGCTCTTAATTTTTTAGGCTTCAATGTATAACGAGAAAAATATACCCTAATTTTAAATGGTTTAATCGTGATCAAGTGTATGACATAGCTTCCTTACCATGCAGTTTCTTGGAGAGAGGTCCACGTGCTTTATCCAGAGGAGTATCTCCATCCTTGTTAGCAACAGACACCAGCGCTCCTTGAGCTACCAAATCCTCTGCGATCGTCTGATATCCCCAGAAACAGGCGTAGTGCAGCGCTGTGTTACCATGCTCATTGGTGAAGTTAACGTCAGCCTTTTGACGTAGCAGCTGGGAAACACGCAAGTTGTTATTAAAATTGTGCTCGTTTTTAATCCAAATATGACAAAACGTATGTACTTTAAAACACAGATTATTCTAAAACATTATCAAGAAGTGAAGATTACAGGGCACTTTATACTGTGCTCCCCCCCCCCCCCCCCCCCCCACACCTAATGACCCAACTTAAAACGTGGATTAAAACATTTTATACCTACATAATTGGGGAACAAAATTGACTTTGTGCAAAAAGAACTAACTTATTTGTAATCCAATTACCCCCCCCCCCCTTTATTATTATTATTTTTTATTTATTGCAATTTTTTTTCTCCAACAATACCACTAAATGCAGACATTTATTATACTGTACTGTACATACTATAAAATGTAGGAATATATATATTATGTTTGTAAACCCCTGTGCCCTTGTTCTAAAACCAGTCACAATTCATTTTATTTTTATTTTTTTATTTATTATTATTATATAGGTATATATATAGGCCTATATATATATATATATATTCAAAAAAGTGGGGGGGGGGGGTACAAACAACATTATTATCCCCTATATTTAAAAAAAATACTCACAACAAATAGTATTGAAAAATTTTTAGATTTACGTCTAACGAAAGTCTGCGTCCTCCACTTCTATATCTATCCTCCTCACAAGTAAATAAAGTAATTTCTCCTCACCACTAGAGAAATCAAAAATTTCTCTATGTACTTACCATATGCAAGATATCCCTATGTCCATGAGCTGCAGCCAGATGTAAAGGAGTATCATCTCCTCTATTAGTTGCATTGATCCGAGCACCACGTTGTATTAGCAGCTCTACCAACTTTGTATGACCTTCTTTAGAGGCCCAATGAAGAGGACTGAAGCCATGATCATCACTATAAAAATACATACAGTAGTTTAGTTATGTGGTTTTAAGTGAATGTGACAGGTTATGACATCATGCATAATATATCATGGCGTTTTCAACTAAACTACTGTACTCTGTTTTTTTTCGTTTTTTTTTTTTTATAGCAAAATTTAGCATAATGTATTTAGAAGGTCAAATTTTGTTATGGAGAAAAAAATACAATGAAATGTTAAAAAAAAAAAAATAAATAAATGTTTTATAAACTGACATTAATCTCCAAGAATCTAAAGACTTACCAAAAAATTTTAAGCCCCTAAAAAATACCAAGTATTCTCACTCCATGAATTCTTAGTAATTTTAACGTTGTCAAATGGTTACGATTGCCATTTAACTGCATTGATTAAGGTTTTTCAATGGTTTTGGTGACAGTACTTGGTATTTTCTAGGAACTGTATGTAATATTAAAATGTGCAATTGAAGTAATTGCATGAATATGGAACTACTTTATTGTATGTACCTAACCAAATTTCTGTGATGATAAAAATATTGTAAAAAATAAATTAATTAATTAAAAAAAAAAAATCGAGCAAAATTTGAGTGCACCCTACATTCAATGATTTTGTAGATGCAGTTTCTATGCAAACAAAAATTAACAATAGAAATGATGCCTATTTCTGTATGTTTAAACAGAGGTCACAAAGATGAAAGAATCGTTCACAGTTCACACGATGCAACTATTTTATTAAATTTTCATGCAATCAAATTTTTTCGCACAATGTAAATATTACTATATAGTACAGTACATGCTGTATAATTTTTTTATTGTGTAGTGGCCGATTTTACTTATTTATTATTATTATTCTTGCCATACATACATGCTTTATTTTGTATTAAAATATATAAATATTGGAAATGATGTTATTATTTTTGTATTCATATATAAATCCGTATCTTTTGGTAGCCAAATTTGGTACTGTGGTACACATATTTTATATGTATATTTGTACGCACAGCATCCATTCAAAAAAACAACAATACCATATATGGGTATTGGGCAGGGTCCACCCAAAATTACACACAAAATCATCTGCTCTCAAATATGCAGGAAGAAAAAAAAATTCATAATATGTCAAGTATTAAATTGATAAAGTTAAAACTTAAGTATAGTTCTATTTCTAGCTATATTGACTCATAACTCATAAAATTAGACAAACTATACATAGGGATGAAGGCTAGACGATTAAAAAAAAGTCATGCGACGAATTGTTTTTACTAGACACAACTAAAAACATGGTGGTTTAAAAAAAGGTGTAAAAATAAAAAAAAATAAAAACAACAAACTATTTTTTGGCAAATAATCAAAATACATAATAAAAACTTACCCTTGATTCATGTCATGTTCGATATCATCAAGCCACATTCGAACTTGCATGGAATTTCCTTCTCGACACCAATGAAATATATCCTCCATCTTTTACTTTAATTAATTTTCTATTAATTAATAGTTAAAAACCTCTAACTTCCTATATGATTATAGAGTAAGTTACTCTAAATGACTATAAATAGACGCGTCTCTCACTCTTTCAAAGAAACAAACCCACGTAAAGAGAAAATTACGAAATAGAACACACAAAAAAACACACTGTTTTATTTTTTTATATTAGAACTTAATTTATATATAATTTATATATTTTTAATATTGATATTTTATATTTATGCATTAAATAATACATAAATTATAAATTTAATTAAAAATGATGGTTAAATTAAGTGTAATTAACGTTTAAATTAGAGTAAATTGACACATATTACTCACTCCTACAGCTGCTACGCCCACTTTTTTGTGTGTCATAAAACTCTGGTGCTAAAATTATGAACTAAAATTTAAAATATATTTCTAGCGCCAGCAATTTAAAACTTTGTTTTGCTACTTAAATCTTACTATATAAGAATTTGCTTTAATATCTTGATAAAGATTTTCTTGGCAAGTTCTTAGAAACATTTTACCAATATCTTAGTTCCTGGCGAGTTCTTAACAAGAACTTATAATCTTAACCTGTTCAAAACGGAGCACGTCATATTACGTGCTGAACGTTATGGAATAAGCGAAAAACT
This sequence comes from Ecdyonurus torrentis, assembly GCA_949318235.1. Lineage (NCBI taxonomy): Eukaryota > Metazoa > Arthropoda > Insecta > Ephemeroptera > Heptageniidae > Ecdyonurus > Ecdyonurus torrentis. The sequence continues at coordinate 11,389,780 of OX439137.1, forward strand.
CTGTCGTGAACAGGTTAATTATGATTTCTTGTCAAGATCCTAGCTAATTTCTTGAAAATAATAAAAACAAATCTTGGCAAATTCTGTTTCAATATTGGCAAAATTTGTTAGAGACACATAATAGATATTTTAAGGTATGTATATAATAAAAAATATATAATAATAATAATAATAAAACTTTGAACTGACCGATAAGGCTTTCCCTTGGTTGGATTATTGTAATATATTTTGTGTTTAAAAAAATAGTAATAAAAAATAATAATTGTTCTGTTCATCAATTTTTATATAATAATTATTATACATATACATATGACAAATACTGTACACATTAAATATAATTCTCATTTATTAATAATAATAACCCATTAAAAATTATCATTTACTTTTTTTTTCACACACAATTAACAAAAAAAGAAGACAAAAAGAATGTTATTAAATGTTAAGAGCATTATTTAAATATATAAATTATAACAATAAATTTTAATTGCCAAAAAAAAGAAAGAAGAGAAATATAATTATAACGACAAAATAAAAACATTGCACAAATAACTTTTAAATTTTTCATATAATTTCTAATGGCCTTGTCCACACAGTGCAATATATTTGCAATAAACTTAAAATACATGGGAAATTCAATTGTTATTGAAATCAAATTTATCTGAAAAATATTGCATTGTGTAAACAAGGCTCCATAATAATACAAAACAAAAATTATTATAGAAATATCAACAAAATAGAGAAAGATAAAAAAAAAAGACACCAAAATTAATAAATTTTTATCTACAAAGATTATCTACATTTGTCATTTAAAATAATGTAAATTATAATTTTTAAAAAAAAAAATGTTACTCTCATTAATTATAGAAAAACGAGAGCATCAATTAATATTTCTTTTGTAAAATTAGTTGTTATTATTATTTTTTTGGATCTAATATATCTAAGATATGTAACAGCTTTTAATATATACAACTTAAAATGCATTTAAGGCTCTTTTTTTTTCCTATTATAACTCATTGTTAAAAAGAAAATAATATGGAATACAATATTAGGAAACATAATATAATAATAAGCCGCCAAATAATATTAATAGATAAGACATACAAAAAAGGGGGTTCAAAGAGAAAATAATCAAACTTACAGCCCATGTAACAACACTACGTGCTAGCAGACGACTTAGAGTTCATTTCTTGATTTTAACATGCTTGCTAAAGGGCGAACGAAGCAGCTATAACTTGATTTTTTTTTTCCTGATGCTAAAATTAAGATGGACCACAAAGTTATTGTTTTCCATTGTCCACTGGATGAAATAAAAGTAATTGAATTAGTTGAAATTCAGGAAAACAATAGATTTGAAGCTCAATAAGCTACAGTTTAAAAATTTCAGTACCGAGAAAAGTTCTAATGTTAGTTCTAGCTAGCTGCTTCATTCCCCTATGAAAGAGCATGTTAAATCTAAACAGGAACACAAAGTTGTCTGCTAACACTTTATTAGTGTTGTGTTCTGTTCTGGGTGTGTTTATTTTCTTACTAAACCTCCTTTTGCAAATGATCTGTTGAAATAATTTTTGCCAATATTGGTTGCAAATATAATTATTGCCTTTTTTTTTCTCTTCTGTAATTTAATAAATAAAATAACAATTATTTAAATGGACAATTTACTAAAATTGTATTCCATCAAAACTAAAAAATTAGAAAAATAGAGGAAAAAATATCTCACCTTTTATTTTTTTCCCCCCAATAATTTTCATTTACATAATGTTAAAAATATTATTCTAATTATACAAGTTTTTTTATTTTTGTACTATTTTTTTTTTTATTATTTCCCTCTATTTTTCTACAGTTAAAAAGAGATCTAAATAATATCTGAATGGATATGCAAAAAGTGATTAATTAATGAAGAAAAAATTACAATTATAACTAAAAATATATTATTGGACAATAATAACATTATGAACTCTATGAAAAAATATTAATTATTTTATTTATTTTATATAATATCTCTTTTTTTTATATATATATTCATGGTTTTGCCATCAAAAAATAAACTATTATACACCATCAAGTATTTTTTTAAAAGTTTTTTTTTTTCATAAAGTCCATTTATTTAGTGACATTTTATTGATTTTTTTTTTATCTAAAAAGCATTTTTTTAAGCATTTTTTTACCTTAAAACTTACAGAGATGAGAGAGCTCTAAAAATTTATTTACATTATTATATAATTTTTTTTAATAACAATACTATTTTCTATTATGAATATATTTTCATAACAATAAATGTTATTTAAAAAAAAAATGGGAATTTTGGAGAAAAGCTGCCGTTTAATTCACATAATCAAACATTTAAAAAATAATATAATTTCATAATGAAATTTTATACATATATAATAAAATTAACACCATTTTAATAGATAAAAACAAAGTAGGGAGAAAAAAACTTTGAATTTTTATATGCGAAGAGAAAGAAACAATAAAAGTTTTTAGAATACACACTTTTTTATTATTTTTTCAATTTATATCTTAACTATAGGTATCATTAAATTTTATTTTAAGTTCTTCATGATCATTTTTAATTTCAGTATTTATAAAGAATAAAAAAGTAACAAACATTTTTTAATTTTTAAAAAAAAGGGAGTATAGCCTGTTATGGAAAATGACCCATCATGGCTAGATATGATAAATTTGAAGAAAAGGATAGGAGAGACCAGCAAGGAACCTTACCATTGACTAATCAAGGAACAACTGTTTTGAAGCCAACTACAAGCAATTTCGCTCATATCCGCTTCCGTTTCGACTTACTACGCATGCGTTGTAGGAGAAATGGAAGCGGATGTGACCGAACTCGCTTATAGTCGGCCTCAAAACCATTGTTCCTTTACTAGTCAATAGTGAAGAGAGTCCCATTGTTCAATGCTAGCAAGATTTTCACCAAATTATGTGACCCTCTTCACTATGGTATAAGGCCCTTGCTGATTTTCTAATATCCTTTTCTTTCAATTTTATCACTAGAAAAAAAAAAGGCAAATCAATTTTACATTTTTTGGAAATAACAAACACAATTAGTTATTGTAATTGTGTTATTTTTCTAACCTTATAAGAAAATAATTACAATTTAATTAATAGTACAGTATTCACATCTTATTTTATAAAACCATTAAAAATTGAGACTATTCATAAAAATTGGCCATATAAACTTTTAGATTAATTTTTTACAAGTCCGTTGCTTGTAAAAAATTATTTCGTTTTTAAAGAAATAAAAAAATTGCATCTTTAACTAATTTAATTGAGTGTTTACACTTTTACTTAAAAAATAAAATGATCATTAAGAACCTAGAGAGATTTTGTATTTATTTTTTTCTTATTAATAGCTTCTACAAGTGCTTTGTAACTGGTGCAGTAAAAGCTTCCAACTCATCATTTTTATATATATTTTTTAAATCTATATCTTCCATTTTTTTTTCTTTTTTATATAAGTTAAACTTTAAAAATTAAAAAGTTCATTATTAGCGCATAAATTATTTATATTAATTAAGGGTTTCCTTTTATTAATCAAAGTTTAACTATATATATTTTGTAATTATATGAAATGTAGTTTGAAAATAATAATAATTCCAGAGAAAAAAAATCCTGTTTACCAGTAATAAACGTATTTACCTCTCTGTTAAGCCTGATTTTATTATTATTTTAGATTACACTACATTAAAAATAATTAGACAAAAAAAAATCTCTTGCAAATATACTTTTTTCTTAACATCAATTTCCAATCACAGAATTAATATACATTTAATTAAATTCTCACTTCCTATATGGTATTTTGTATAATAATATTAGCAGAAAAAAAAAAAAGGATATAATTATATCATTTTAATAATTAAAGCATTTTTAAGTCAATAGTTTATAATAAAATTTCTGCTAATATATATAAATAAGAAGCCAATACTTTTTTTTCTTTTCTATATTACATATTTACTATTTCATTTTAAATTTCAGCAAAGTTTTATAATTTAAATGGCAGTTTTTAATTCACAATATTTAATTTTTAAATCATTTTTCTATCTTGTAAATAAGATAGTGTCTTTGTAATTAAAGTACAAGAACTTATACCTCCAACTAATCACAAGCGTGGTATGCACGTGCCTACAGTGGCCATAAAGGTGGCCTCATAATTTACATACGAGTCCCTTTTAGAATTCAGAAGTTGACTTTTTAAGAAACATTTCAAAAAAATAAAAAATAAAAAAAATCTTACAATATTTTTTTTTCCTTCTATCAGGTATCATCATTTAAAAAAATACACTCCAAACTTTGCTAAAAGATATGAAATAGTAAATCCCTTAATCCCCTCCCTTGCTCTTTATATTCCTCTTTTATCAATTCTTCAATCCAATTTTTGTCTATTATATTAATATATAATATTTTTTTAATTATAATGTGCATTAAAAATGTTGCCATATTATTATATATATTTTTTTGTTATTATTAATGTTTCTCTCTTTATGCAGGTGGATGTGGGTGGGGGTGAGGTAAGAAGGTGGATGGTATGGGAGTTGAAGAAGCATTATTAGAGGAAGAAGAAGGAGCAGGGGAGGGGGCTGTATGTCACTTTTTTGTTGGAGTGCCCCTTTGCGTAAGTCCCTCAAAGCGTTTGAATGTGTAATTAATGAAGACCCAATCTTTATAAATAACTTCTCCTTCTTGTATAGGTGGTGCAGCAGCTGTAAAAACAAACAAAATTAATTAATTAGTAACTTAGGAAGCCCTGGAAACATATTTAAACAATTTAAGTATTTTTGCTAACTGGCATCAAAATCTTCACCTAGCTACAGGCTTCAGAGGCGAATTTTGATTTCTCCATTCTTTTCTTTTCTTTCCTTATTGGAATGTTTTTTAACATTTAGCCAATCAATAATGTAAGTATTGAGGGTGCTCTCCAATAATCTCCAAAGTTTACTTGATTTTGATTTTGATTTTTTTTTTATGCAAATGACTTGAAATAGAAAAATCCTTGTATCTATCGGATAATATTTTTTCAAGTTCAAGTGGATCTAGGACATTATAGTGGAGCACCCTTGATTGGTCAAATTTTCTTTAAAACAGAAGCATAAACTACTTTAAATTTAAAATATTTATTACTGTAATGAAAATTAAATAAATAAGAAAGTTTTTTTCCCCTTCAATTTTACTTTTTTTGCTTCTCCCAATTCTTCAAAAAAACAAACAAACAAACAAACAAACAAAAAAATGGAACAATTTATTGGCACATTATTTCTAGTAAATCAGTTATGAGCTGTGGCTAATCAGACCTCCGGCCCCAAACCTCCTTCAAACACAAAACTTATACAGCTCCGACCAAATAAAACCTACCCTACTTTTACATAACATTACTTGATATCCTGAAATGCAGTTCATGTATTTTTTTGTGGTAGGATAATAAGATTTTCCATAATATCTTACTGGTTTACTATATCCTTTCATTTAAGTTAATTAATACAATAACCACAACATTTCCTTCCTCTGATAGGGAGAGAAAAAAAAAGGGGCATGTAATCATTTGTAACCAATAGCTTCCTCTTAATAGTTAATTGAAAGTAGGCTAAAAATATGATATTTTATTTCAGCATTTATTTAATTGCACTTCTGAGACAAACTTTAGTGTTATTCGTAAACCCTGTTTTCTTGCACCAAAATATTCGTATTCCATTTGAATAACCAATCATGATTGTCATTTTAGGAGCAGAGAACAGGGTTTACAAACAGCATTAGTAAGCCTAATGATATGTTGCTCCTTTCATACATTTTCTTTAACCCTAACCTCCTGATCTTACGTACATAAAACTGTTGCAGGTTGAATTAAAGTAGTCATCTCGATCTCGGAAATATTCTATCATATGCAGAATTTTTCCTTCTGCAACTAGTGCCTGTATATTTTCAAATTATTTTAAATGGGGTGTACAATGCAATGTAAGTGTGCATGGGAAAACCAATGTGATTACCAGTTGCCTATCTTTTAGTATGTAGAAACCTTGTTCATAGCATTTTTTTATTATTATTATTATTGTAAGAAAACTACTGCATTGGTCAATAATTTTTAAATCAGGGATACTAGACACTTGCAACAATGCTGTTCATAAACCCTGTTCTCTGCTCCTAAAATGACCATCCATTCCTATATGATTGACATGTAACTAGCCACATAAATATATAAATACACTTACGAATCTCTAATTTGACATCAGGGAACTCATCGAAGTTGGACGTATCGTCTATAGATCTAACTTCGACTGCGATGGCTGCGGGTCTCTCTCTGATGTGTTCCCAGTCTACACCGCGGAAGAACGGCGCTTGTTTCAGTTCTTCACCACCTCTCTGACCTCCCAGTCGTTGCTGAGTGTCACAACAAAACCTAAACAACAACAAAATACATTAACATTCGAGTAAACAAAAATACACACAGAAATTTTTAAAATAACTTTTTTTTTTTTTTTTGCAAGAACCAGCTGTGTTTATTGTATTTGATTGTACGAGAAAGAAATGAATTTTTTGAATAATTTTGTATACTCTAATTATAATAACGTATTAGGCATAAACGGGGGCGTATTCAGGATTTTACAACGGGAGGGGTCCAGCCTATAGTGAGCATAGACAAAGAGGGGAACCACCCCCTTTTCTCATGCTTTTTAAGTCCTGACAGGGGATGTCCGGACCCCAAAAACACCCCCCTGGGCCTATATATTATAAAATGACTTTATAAAATGCCATGTTTACTGTATTACAACACTGTGAACCATAGATACACTTAAAAGATTGAAAGTTCTTATTGAAATGTTTCTGTGCTGACTAAAATTTTGCTGCAAGAATAAAAGTAATGTGATGCTACAGTACATTTGATTGGTGGCGTCAAATATTATTGTTATTTACATTTTGAATGTTGTGGCAGAAATTTGAACTATATATTTGTTACAGTGCATAAGCTCAGGAGCATGCTGTGAACCTTAGGTAAGATGAGCCAAGGTATTACCTGAGAATTGTGTCCCTTGCTTCTTCAGATATTGGAACTTCAGGTGGGAATACCAAGGTCTCTCTCCAGTTCATCACTTTACGATAAGTTTCCTGAGGATTCTCACTGCAGAATGGTGGATAGCCTGAAATATAAAATTATCACATTGTAATAACTGAACATTAAGAAGCAAATTTAGTAATTATTTGAAAATAAAAAGATTAGATTAAAAGAAATCAAAATTGGGGAGTGCGGAGTGGGAGATAAAGGGAGCTTAGACTCATTTTATCTCACTCTTATAGGGTGGTTTCATTCATGTTAAAAAGTCGACGTCATAAGTGAGTACTAAGTAACATTGGCCGGTATAGGAAAATAGCACCTTTTGCCAGTTTAAAAATACTTTGCAATGTTTTTGAGAGAATTGATGCTGTTAACAGTTGACAGGTTGAATTATTTTTGCAAGTATGCAAGAAAAATTATAATAACCAAAAAATAGCCAATTTTCCAAAGAAAATAGCCAAAAACTACGTTTGTCCTATGCTGAGCAATGTTATTCATTACTCAAGAAGAGCATCGAAAAGCACTCAGAATTAAGTCATGCGCACACATCCTATAGACTGACCCCTAGCAATTTTGGCCCCCAAGGGGGAAAAACAATATTTTTTACATTTATTTGGGATGGCCCCATTTACTTTGATTGCAGATAACCTCCACAGAACCTAATCTGAATATTTCTTTAATATTGAAGGCAATTGAATGGAAATAAAAAAAAATAAAAAAAAAAAACTAACCAAATTGTGTGTTAAGTAAAATGACTCACCTATTAACATTTCATACATGATGACCCCCAAACTCCACCAATCACACGCTTGCCCATATCCAGTCTGTAAGAAAACTTCAGGGGCTATATAGTCAGGGGTACCAACAGTAGAGTATGCCAACGCTCGTCTGTTTTTCTTCCAACTCTCGGCTCTACGCTTGCTGTCCATTGGACTTGAGGTGGCAGAACCAAGGAAATCTAAACAAGAACATGTAACTTTTAGAATCAGTCTCATATTGTAGTATATACAATGGAAATAACGTGTTGTGTAAATCAATGTATTTTAATTGTTACAACGGAGAAAATTTACATATCGTCTCTATTGCGTCAAAATGTATCAAGTGACATTATCACGAGCCCGTCAAACATTCCATCTACATAGGGTTTACTGTGTCAGATGGAACGTTTGACGCGCTCATGATAAATTCACTTTAAACAATTTGGTGCGACAGAGACGATATGTTCTATGAAAGCAGCTTGAGAATTTAAACTACATTTATTAGTTATAGTGTGAAAAAATATGTTAATGTTATTGTAGAGGAAATATGTGTGCCTTCTTTTTTATCATGCAAAACAATTTTATGTATCTTGTATTTTAGTAAGAGAAGCTAAATGTGAATCTAGTTTTATGTCAAAAGAAGTAAAATGTGTAACTCATTTCCAAACGTAATCAAGATGAGGCTCCAAGCTACACATTTTGCTTGCTGGGACAAAAAAAAAACATACGCATTTTGCTGGCAGTGTTAAAAAACTAGATACACATTCTGCTACATGTGATAAAAATTGAGATACACATATTTTCCGCTATAACATCGATATACAGTACATGTATATTTTTTTTGATATACCACACGAGAAAATGCACTTAATAATGTGCTTTAATAGAAATAATACAGTGAATACCAGAAGCTTAATTAAAAAGATTTTTATTAATAATTATTTACTTTACTTACTAAAATCTGATGGTTTTGCTTGGCTAAGGTCCCTATAGAAATCAGTACAGTGAGATTTCTTAAGTCCAGTACATAAACCAAAATCAGAGAGTTTTATATGACCTCGTGCATCTAGGAGAAGGTTGTCTGGCTTTATGTCCCTGTAAATATCAAAATATATTAGCAAAGAACAAACAGAAAAAGCAATATAAGCGTTATTATTTTTCAAGACATATTAAATTGCTAAACTATTTTGAATAAGTTATTTTCTACATAATTAAGTGGTCCGTAAAGATGGACTATGTAATTTTACCTGTGAATGAAGCCGAGTTTATGGATGGAGTCTATGGCAAGTGCAGTCTCTGCAATGTAAAATTGTGTACATTCCTCAGATAAAGTATCTTTTTTCATCAGTAGTGTCATCATGTCACCTAAAACACAAATACACATATTGTTAAAGGCATAGACCACATAAAACAACATGTGCTTTTTAATGAATAAACACGAAATGGGATCTTTAAAACTGTTGACAATTTTTACCAGAATGTTAATGTAGCCCCATAAGAGAGCGTGAAAATACTGTAAAGTATGCAATTTAAGTTATCATTCGTGTTTCTTACGTCAGAAACATGCCAAAATTTTCAATAATGATAGAACTACTAGCAAGGGCCTTACCACAGTAGACATTCTATGGAGAGGTCGAGGTCTCACGTGGCACACAGTTTTAGTTATAATAAATTATCATTACTGAGAGCTTTTGTCATATATTAATGACATTATCTCTCAAAGAAGAGATTTACTTGAGCACATCACTGTGCCTCTACTGTGGTATGCTGGTAAATCTATCCTTTTCTTTATTATTGATACTAACCACGATAGTTTTTTCATTAAATTGATTCTATCATCTTTTATCTTTGACATAAAACATGACAGAAAGAATCTAGTCTAGCAATCACCCCACAACCTAAGCACAAAGTAAGTTTATATTGAAACTATTGAAAGTGACTTATCAGCTTATTACTATAAAACAGAAGTCACCCAATAGTGATGTTGCAAGTTATATTACTCACCCCCAGGTAGGAACTCCATGATAAGATAGAGGTTGATGGGATCTTGAAAACTGTAATACATTTTGACGACCCACTGATGATCTGCCTCCACCAAGACGTCTCTCTCAGCTCTCACGTGAGCTACTTGTTCTTTCTCCAACATGTCAGCCTTACGTAAGATCTTCATGGCGTACACATGACCTGTGTCTTTCTTCTGTACCAGACGCACTTCACCAAATGCACCACGACCTATTACCTGTATAAATAAAGACAATCAGTACAAGTTACTTCATACATAATAATAATAGCAACAATTTATGTCTGTGAAATGACTAAAACAGATGCAATTATTTTGATGTAACATCCAATTCAAGCATTAAAAAGAAGCAAAATTAAAGACTGGAAATCAAAGTCTGGTTTCTACAAAATTATTTGTGGTTATTGGTTCTATTTTAAAAGCCATGCTTCTGGGTTACCTGTTAAACTTAGGTAACCTTTTACAGCGTTAAATAAGTAAGTGTACAACATGACCAAGGCTATAGATGTTTTACTTATTTTATTATTAGTCTATTATAAAAAAACTTACCTTGAGTGGTTCAAAGTCTTCCACCCCAAGTCGAGATCTTTTAAGTCTGAGGAACTCTGTTTCTTTCTGTGCATGTTGCTGTCTTTTCTCTTGTTTTTGTTGTTCTGATAGACCCTCATCTTTCAGAGATTCTTCCAGTTTGGCTTGTCTATAAAAAAAAAAAAAAATGAAAGAATTAATACATCATATTACTTTGCATTAGAAAAACATAAATATTAGTTTCAATATTTAACACAACAAATTAATTGGTGCATTTAAGTAATTTAACCATTTGATTAAATTTTAAATGGAACTCACATTCCATAATATATGAAAGTTTTATAAACACTCTTGCTTTTCATAACCCCTAAAAATATCCGAACTAACAGATATTTTTCTCTAGCTCAAAGCAAATGGACCTTTTTGTAACAGACAGACAAAACTAAAAAATTTACATCAATTGTATAATTTTAAAGTTATGCTATATGACAATTTTATACTTATTAACAAATGAGAAGTAAAAAAGCAGATAACCTCTGCCGTCTTTTTTTTTTTTTTTTTTTTTAAAGAAACTGGTAGTCATAAACAATACATTTATCTCATCATGTTTTAACATTTTAATATAGAATTAAAAGAAAAACTATAGTGCTTAGAATAACCATATATTTATAATTGACACACTGTATGATAAATTTGAAAGAAAGCACAGGAGAAACCAGCAAGGGAATGTGATAGTTTGGCTAATTTCTTGAGTTAATTAACACAATAGATAATGTAAACACCTTGGGACTCTTCACTAAGGTAAGGCCCTTGCTGGCATCACCTACATTTTCTTTCAAATTTAACCGTAATAATTTCTTTTTCTTTTTTTACACTATATCTCCTATTTAAATCATTAAGAAATTCGTCTTACCTCTGTTTCCTCTCGATGTGCTGAGCTATGAGATTGCTGTAGTAATTCTCTAAGGTGACCTTTGCCTTAGTGGCTTTGTCCAGTGTATGACCACTGAACCTCACCCCGCTCTCCGTGGCTGCCATCTCCAGCACACCTAAAACAAAAAGCAAAAATACACATCATTAATATATAATCTCATGTAATATCATATGGATCTACAAAATTATTTTTACATTACAGCTTTTTATTATATAGAACACATTATCAGTAATCAAGTATACATTAACAATTTTATTGCAAAACTTAATAATCTAAAAATGAAATAGCATTTGCATGTTATGTGTACTATTGAGCAAAAATTATAGCAATTTTATTGCAAAAATTAATGCTCTTAAACAGCTTAATTCTAAGCATATCAATATTGCTGGTCCTATAGTGCATGAAAGGACTTTTTTTCCAGTAACCTAGTCAATATACACAGAAAAATATGTTTCATTTTTTTTTTTTTTCTAAATTATTGCTTCTGGCGCCGTTACATATACGTATATCTTCAATTCAAATTAATGATATAAAAGAAAAAGGATAGAGGAAACCAGCAAGGGCCTTGCCATAGTGAAGAGAGTACCCATATAATTCAACGAAAATCTTGCTAGCCAATATGTTCTCTCTCTGCTGGCAAGATTTTCGTCATATTATGAGACACTTTTCATCGGTTTCCTCTACTCTTTTTCTTTTATATCATCACCCTAATCGCGATGGTTTAATTTCCTTAATTTTGCATATCAAATTATTTATTCATTCCTTTTAATTCAAATTATTATTTACTCGCAATCTCTCACATAATTCTTTCAACACAATATTTTACGTATTCAATATGATTAATATTCCTTTGTTTTAAGCACAAAAAGAATTACTATTTGTATTTGCAAAAACACCAATAAATAACATAAAATCTGATCATACTTGAACATGTAATCGATACTGCAACTGCATTAGCACTTTGAAATACATTATACACAACATTTTGAAACTCGTGTATATAGTATCTCTTTGAGTTTATAAGTAATACTATATCATAAATATAAAATCATCACATCATCCACAAGCTATCATTAGGAAATCCTATTTCATCATTTCTTCCGTTTCTCCTGAAGTTAAAGACCTCAAATAACAAACCCATATTTCCCGGTAGTAAAAAAAGTATAAATGCGTACGTAAATGAGAAAAATATACTACACGGGAAAAAAATTAATTACTATACTGTAATGACGATTACATGAATGGTTTATGAATTCCTGTATATTGTAATAGGTAAACATTAAACTGGAACAGAGGTGTATTGATGAGACATTTAATGGTGTATTTGCCTGCTTAATTTTGTAAATACTCTGATTCGACGGGTACATAACTTTAGGAGTAATTACGTCTCTTTTTATGCGTAATTTTACGCACATTTAAGTCAAAATTACGTATAAATCAATAAATATCTTAAGTTTATTAAAAAATTTAAAATTTCGAATCAAATTTGATTCCATATACGTATAAAAATTAATTTACAAATATATGAAAAAAAAAAAAAAAGAAAAAAAAACGTAACAGATGGACAAAATTTCATCCATAAAATGTACAAATTTATTTTTAACACATGCAAAAATACAAATTTTTAGTTTTATTAAATGTTCTGTCCCTCGTTGATTTTTTACGATCACCTATAAAAATGATCGTCCATATGGACGTATATACGAACACGTTTAATTGAAAAATCGATTATTTAATCAAATCGTTACCCATGCATCATATATATAATAAGCTTCAATATATAATAAAATGAATGACATAACCACATTTAAATATCAAAAAAGGGGTGTGCTTTAGTTTATATAATAATAATAAGGAAGCCATATGCATGTTTATATAGTCAAAATATTAGACATATATGTATGTTACAAAAGCACCTCCCTATTTTTTATATCAATGAAATTAGAATATTATTTCACCAGAGGAGGAGTAGAGGGATTCTGTGTACAATATTTTATGACTTAAATACATCGTAAATCTACAAAGTTTTAATATGTTTACCAAAAAAGGGGGACTTCATATATATATATACAGGAATTTTCATACGAATATTGGAATTTCATGTTTATTGATTATGTATTAACACATGCAAATTTAGCGCTTTATTTATTTTTTAGAATAAAGTTTTTACGGCTGCGTGTATTTTTTTATAACACAAATTCATAAAAGGTTACAAAGTTACACAAAAAATTGTACTGAAAAACTTTGATTGAAAGTTCTTTATTTATAACAAAATTAAATATAAAGTGGAATTAAAATAATTGCATTGATCTAATCTATCAAACATACAATTTGCTTTAAAAAAGCATTTTAAAATCAATCTTTTAAAGATTTTTTTTTTTTTTTTTTTTTTACTTTTTACTTTTCACATTTCACTGCCCAGCATTTACATGTTAACATTTGATAAACCCTTGATAACCCAACCGAGACGAGACATTAGTTTATTTTTAAAATCCTGCGACTCATATAAATGTACGTACGTCAACGTGATTAACAATGGTCTATATGAAAATAAACCACTGTTTCACTGATGAAATTAATGTCAAAAATCAGAAATAGACCAGACTGTGTATTCAGTTTTGACTTTCGATGAGACTCTATGTCTTGACGGTATACTATATGGAAAAGTGATAGCACGATAACATAACATAGCAAAAAGAACAAAATAAATGTCTTACAAAATATCAATTCATTAATCTTACAACTTCATTCATATTAATAACTTATGAAGTACTAGAGCGATTAGAATTAAGAGACGATAATTTTCATCGCTTTTTTTTTCCTCTCTCTAACTTTTGAAACTAATTTGATATTAACACGCTTCCTTTTTTTTTTTTTTTTTATTATTATTATTATTATTATTAAGTGAGAGTAAATTAGATTTCACTTTGCTGATTGAAATATAGAACTCATAAATATAATTTTTTTTTTCTGGGTGTTATAAAATTATGATGACAAACACATTCTTTATAAGGATATCGTCATCAGTGATAGTGATGGAAAATAAGCAGAGAGAGAGAGAGATAGCAGATAGCAGATAGCAGATAGCAATAGCAGAGAGAGAGAGAGAGAGAGAGAGAGAGAGAGAGAGAGAGAGAGAATCAGCATAGAAATGCTACAAAAATAAATACTTTTTTCTTTCTAATATATAATCCAATAAACTATCGTTTTCTTTGATGTGCTGTATGTTAAATGATTTCTGTTTGTTTATCTCCGTCACTTCCCTCCCTACTTGCCTTCATCATATAGCAGGTGCATTCACCACCATTATGGTGTTCTGCAGTATATATAGCAATAAGACCTTGATATCATTTCTGTACTGCAGTACAATTTATTATACCATACCACGAACTTAATGTCAATATAATGACCAGCATAATACCAAACTATTCAAACTAAATATATATATTTAGTTTTTTAGTTCAAAATGTATAGTTGATATGAAAAAGTATATTGAAATATATTGTATATAGGATGGTTGCAGAACTATATTATTTTTATAATTATATTTTTGAGAGCACTGATACTGAACAGATTGAATTAGGTTTTCAAGTATGCGAGAATAATAATAACTAATTTTCCAAATAAAATAGCCAAAAACCACGAAGTTGAGCAATGTAATTATTATTAATTAGTAATTACTCTAGTATGGCGTCGAAGCGTATTCAGTATGACGTCGTGCGCATACATTTATGATAGCATAAATTTTAAATGGAAGAAGAAACTTGTATACAGAAATTAAATTTCCATTTTTTCTTTATTTCTTTTTTTAATTACGTTTCTTTTATTGGTTTCTTTGTGTTTTTGTTTTATTAATATTTAAATTAAAAATTGAAGTTTTATTTTCTTTCAATGTCAGGCGAGCTTTTTTTTTAAACAGAATTTTATAGTTAATTGGATTTTATGACTTTTACCTGGGGGAAAAAAATTGCATTTAAAACATACAACATAAAGTAAAAAACACAAAGTAACTCAACATCGAGTTATGTACACTTTGTCATTCTTATTTTTTTGCAATACGTATACGAACCTTCGTGCGTGTTTCGTTATATTGTGTAATTATTGAACAAAACAAAACAAGTTATCACTTTGTTGACGTAATAGTATTTGTACACATGTTTAAATCAATCTAGATTATATAGGATTTAACCTTTGTCCTAGAACAATTGAAATATCTAAATAAATAATAATAAAAAAAAAACGGTTTGAGAACTTGTATTTTATTTTTAAGGCGATTAGAAAAAGAAGGTGATCTACTAGCTATATAGTAAGCACGATAGTTTTATTTGTGATCAGAAATTATTTGACATATTTTTTATGATATGCGTTCATTTTTGTGTGTATGTAAAGTATTATGATTTGCTACTCTGTAGAGGTATGGAACGGAATAGAATATTGTATTTTATAATTATGGTTAAAATTTGCATATAATTAACATTCCTTTTGCGTTTTTTTTTTTTTTTTTTTTTTTTTTTCTATTATTAAAAAATATCGTTTAAAATTTTTTTGTTGAAACTTTCTGTTTTAGTACATATTTTCATGCTATATATTGATCTTGTTTTACATTTAAACGTCCATCCTATTTCAAGAAAATCATGCAGTTTGCTCATTTTAATAACGCTTTTTTTTTAATTAATTTACTAGAGCGTCAAAATAAATTTTGTTAAAATTTATTGTGAGATGTATGGGCAGTACCAAGGCAGGATACGAAACAATTATCATTTATTTATTTATTTCAATAAGATATTATACTCTAAAAATAATTTGCATATATAGTTTTTACACTACAAGAAAAAAAAATGCGACGTCAGCTGAGTTTCATCGATAAATTACGTACATAATTTTCTATAGAACGGCACAAACGGTCAACTTTAACTACTGATGCGCAATTCAATATATAGAAACCTTCATTATTATATTTTCCTTTCTTTCACTTTTCCTCTAAAAGTAATCAAAACAGAATACAAAAGAAGCTATATGAGAGTACATAAGACTATATATCAAATGAAAGGCAATTTAATTAATGTATACATTTTACTTTTCGAGGTTACACAAGCATATAATGTTGTATTGAGAATTGCAGTATTGTTATTAAATATTCAATAACAATAAAACTATGTAATGTCAATCACTGAGCATGCAATGTTTTTTGTTTTGTTATTGTGATTTTTTTTTTCAAAAAAACAAAAGAATATATTCAGTCAATAAAATCAATACACACAAATTTTCTATTGTATTTTATGCATGGCCACGATTTTTATGTTTTTGTTTTGTTTTTTGTATAATCAGTCTTGCGTATTGAACTGAAAAAAAAAGTTGTTAAAGCTTTTTTTTATAAATATATTTTATTATTATTATTTCAAGAAATACTGCATTAAAAAGATTTTTTCATAAAATTATCACCTTCTTCACTGGAAAAAAAAAGTTTAATAATTTTTGTTGAGAACCCAAATCTTAACCTAAAAATGATAAAAAAAAAAAAAAAAAAAAAAAAAAAAATGAAACTCGCACATTACATTATTATTTTACTAGAAAATAACCTGTTTGAAATAATAAAGAAGTCTATAGGCCATATTATAATTTAAAACTCTAAATA
This sequence comes from Ecdyonurus torrentis, assembly GCA_949318235.1. Classification (NCBI taxonomy): domain Eukaryota; kingdom Metazoa; phylum Arthropoda; class Insecta; order Ephemeroptera; family Heptageniidae; genus Ecdyonurus; species Ecdyonurus torrentis. The sequence continues at coordinate 11,406,709 of OX439137.1, forward strand.
TTAAATTATTTTGGAGATAATAGTTATACTGTTCGCAAACCCTATTCTCTGCTCCTAAAATGACGATCAACTTTGGTAATTCAAATGGAATGCGCATTTTTTGGTGCAAGAGAATAGGGTTTACGAACAGCATTAGTGAATTATACTTCGTCTGTTTATTCAGTTTGAATCAAAATTAAAAATTTTGTAACCTGGAAGAATTCTTTATCAAAATATAATATGAAATTACTCGTGGAAAACAACGTAAATTGGATTTTAAGCTAATTACAAAATAATGTACCTAATTAAAATTAAAAAATATCAATGGTTATAAATATAATTAAAACTTAATAGACTCATGTTTCTGAAATTCGAAATTTAGCTCCTTAATTTTTATTATTATTATGATTACAATGCTATTTGCGAAATTCAGTCATTGTAACACACCCATACTTATGAATTATGATGACAGACAAAAAAAATAATAAAAAATAAATAAAAATTAAAATAAATAAAGCACAAATCTTGACTATTAGATGAAGGGCGAGTAAAATTTAAATTTCGCTTTCTATATATTGGAGTAAATTTGCAAGAATCCGCAAATCAAAAGTTTGCATAACCACACTTTTTTTTGTTAATATGATACAGAGTTATTTTATAATATTACTGTTCAAAAATAATAACAATAAAAAAATCCTCCTTGAAAAATTACATTAAAAGCACAGCATTTACCTCATTTTCAGCCTTCACAAAATATTCTTTTAATGCTAAAAGATTTCTTTTCGTGTCTAGTTTGATAAGAAAAAGGCAAGTTCTCATGCGTCATACTCATAGACCGAACAGATTTTTTTTTTTTTTTTTTTTTAATAAAATAACCAATATTCTATGAATAATTTGAAGTTTTCTTTTAGCACACAAATACTGTGATACGTATATTTAAAAAAAATAATAATAATCTATAGATTTTATAGCAATGCTTGTTACCCTTATTTCCTGTACATATCCTTTAGAATCGCAGGATGATCCTTTAAGCAAGAAAACTATACTGCAGAAAGGAGAAATTGAAATGATTCATATGTACTGTTTACTTTAACTTCTTCTTTTTTTTTTTTTTTTTTTTTTTTTTTTTTTTTTGAGCTCAAGAAAAAAAAAAAACTACATAAGAACTTAAATTCACGTAAGGTTCATACATATCCACGGTATTCCCATAACGTAATATACCCATTTATTTTCTTCTCTTTTGTCTTATACCATTGAGCCCAGAAGTGTAATAATAACTCTTGAAAAACAAAATCCATTCCATACATAACTTTTTTCAAGGAAACTTTAAAAAGCCAATTAAGTATTTTTTTTTTTTTTTTTTTTTTTTTTTGTGAACAACAAATACTCTTACACTAGAAACTGTAATAATTACTTTTACGATAAAAACTTTTTTTTTTTTTAACTTATATAAGAAATGTCTATAAAGTAAAAGAACCATTCAAGTAAATATAACTTCTCATTGATGTTACCGATTCTAAAACTTAATACCGGATATTTTAATCATTAAAAGTCTTTAATCTAAAACATGAGAAAACGTAAAATTTATTATAGATTTAATTGCAAAGAAAAGGAAAGCATTCTTACTTCTCCTGTTGAGTAACTTAAAAATAGATCAATAATTAAAAATGCTTAAATAAGAAAATATATAACTTTTTAATTATTGCTAATTTAAATTTTTTTTTTTTTCTCCCCGAGAATTCATTTTTCTAACTCCGTAAATAAATTTGAGAACTGATTCAATAAATAATATACTAAATAATAAAGGTAAGGAAATACATTTTAATTTAGAGAGAGAGAAAGAGAGAGAGATCAAAATGATATTTAAAACTTAATTTTGAATTACGTAATTAACCTTTAATATTAACAATAAAATGAGCGAAATTAATTAAAATATGAAAAATATAAGCGCCTTAAAGGTGCATTCACATATATTTGTAATAACTAAGCGCAGCAAATTATAAATAGCATTGTTTTAAATGGGAACAATTATTTTGCTACGCAAATTAAAACAAAAAGAATTGAATATAATATACTTTAGAAAATTTCATTTTTTTAAAAAAAAAACATTAATTAAAAATAAACATACCTAGAAATATTAATAATCCAATGTATACGCACTCACTATATTTACATTAAAGTAACACTCGCGGTACACACTCACCGAGAAGTATAAAAACACACGTTCTCACGTCTCAGAAGTTCAAAGCATACTGCGAGAGTGCGAGCTAGAGTAGGAGAGCGAAGGCAAGCAAAACTTCAAGAAATAATATTGCACGAGTGAGCAGCGTTTACATATAAAACACCGCATATACAAAGTCAATGTTCGTTACGCTTCATGTAACTTTAGCTATAATTTTTTTATATCATAATAAATATATTTATAATAATAATAACAATATCATTGAATGATAATTTTTTTTTTTTAAGTAAAGTTATTTTAATAATTTAAGAAATATTATTTGATAAATTGGTTCTTATGAAAACTGTGTTTATTTAATAAAGGTAAAAGTTTGGTATTTATTATTTAATTCGCTGTATCATGACGTAAAAAAATGAAGGATATAAGGTAGAAAAAGTGCTATAGTGCAATGTATAAATTTCTTACAACATTTTTATCTGATACGTGAAGGAGATAAATGCAATTATAGTAACAAAAATAAAAACTTATAGTAGAATTAAAAATTAGTATATTATAGAAATTTACTTTTTTTCTATATTAATTGACATTACAGGTGAATTGGTTTTAAGGGAGTAGGGGACCGACGACGGCCATTAGACTAGCACTTTTCTCGTCAAAAAAATCTGAAATTTTGCACAATAATTCAGCTTGAGACAATTTCAAATATATAAAATTTGGAGGGTTCACAATGCAAATTAATTTTATATGATTTTTTGACATTTTAAGCCCATAAGGCCCAATGTTAATTTCAATAATTATTTTTTTCTATTTTTCGAGACGGTCAAACATCATGACATTTTTATCACGGCTAGATGTGACCCTTAGCTACACAATGACATCAAATTTAGACCCAAAACACTTCTACTTTTTGAGATATAAGGTCGGTACCCTACTCCCTTAAGACAATTCAGCTATAGTGCAAGAAAAGAACTCTCTATGGGGTTGCAATAAGAGAATGCGCAATCCCATTTAAAAAGCAATAGGTGATCTTCATTTTTTTTAGTGTTTCGGAGCTCAACACACAGGGTTTACAACGAATAAGTGAAGTGAAAATATCCATAACATAACATTCGATATTTTTTATTTATTGCATATTTTTGCTGTTTTTTTTTTTTTTTTTTTGTTTGTTTGTTTGTTTGTTTGTTTTTTTTTGTTTTTTTTTTCTTTCCTTCTTCTTTTTTCCCATGTTGAAAGAGTGTAATAATAACTAAATATATAACTATAAAGGCATCGAAAGAGCTGTCTACTACTATAAATAAAAATTTAAAAAACTTTCATGTGAAAGTGACAAATTAACTAATATTATTCTTCGTATTATTTAATGATGCAAAAAATCTGATCAAATAATTGTCTTCTCTATTCTCTCTGTTATATAAAGGTGTCATAAAATTTGTGATGCAAAAAAGGTATAATACTATATTGTCACGGTTTTGAACGTTTATTATACTGTCGTACAGACTTTGGCACGATCACGAAGCTTAAATTACTTGGCGTACAAACAGTGTACAGTATACAGTACGTGTACAAGTAAGTATATTACATATAGACAGTACTGGTACTGCACCTTTAATATCAATGAACTCAACTTACATAGATATCGATCTTATATATATATTGATCACATTTTAATATTGACGCAAATAACTTTCAAAATAGATTTTACTTTTTAGACATGAGAACATGGCCATTCATGTCATAAAATATAATATATACGTGCTTTATATAATAACCAGGATTGATGGAAATGAAACTATTAAAATTATATAATAAAAATATTTAACATTCACAAAAAAAAAATAAAAATAAAATAAAAAAAACTTAAATCTAAAACTTAAGAGTTACGTTATTTGATCGAGTTAAAAAAAATACTATAGACTGAATATGTTAAGCATTATTCACATGAGGCGTAAATTTGACGCGCGTCAACGTGCGTCGACACGCGTATCAAAGCTGGAACAATGTAAACAAATGGAGCCGTTCACATGTAATTTTCAAAAACCATGTGAACGGCTCCATTTGTTTACATTGTTCCAACTTTGTTATGCGCGTCGACGCACGTTGACGCGCGTCAAATTTACGCGTCATGTGAATAATACTTTACAAATTATAATTATTATTGGTTTGTTGTTGTTTTTGTTGCTATATTATTAAAAAAAACTGTGATAAATATGATTTTTGCATATAACTTTATTACAACAATAAATTATATTAATTATTATACCTCTTTACTCTTATGAAGGAAAAAAAACAAAAACATAAATAATGCATAATGTTCATTGCGTTCCACAAGATCTTGTTTCTTTCATATTTTAGCACTGAATTGAACTGTGCATTATTTCTAGTGTGCAAATTTGACTACCATTTCTCATTTTCTCAATTTTTAGACAAGAACATACTGATATGGTAAATTATTTTGTATTTGATTGTAAAGGAAAAAGAAAATGAATAAACCTCATTTCATTTTGATTTTTTTATTATTATTATTATTTTGTATTTATTTGGCCTGTTGTAATATATTTTATATTTAAAACATAAACATTAATGCAGTATTGAATAAACCAAAATCATGGTATTTTTGTTTTACTTATTTATTTGCCTATTACATTATATTTTTATTTATTTAGGTACCTTATACCTTATTCATTTACTCTATCTTCCTTCTCAAGAAAGTTGCGTCTAATTTATTATTTACAAAAGAGTATACAAAAAAATATTTTCCAATAAATCGATACGTAACCAATATTATTAGCTATATATGATGATACATTGAAAGTATTGTATTGGGATTTGAAAACGAGTCAGTAACAATGTCCTCTTGTGTCCTTCTCTCACACACACAGACACAAAATACAATACAACATCTGTACAACTGGGTACTTTCATTTTATGTGTTTAACACTCGACTTTTTCTATATACGTTTTTGTTCAGGGAAAAAATAAAATAGCGTGAGCATTTTATTTTTTATTTATTTTTTTTTTCCAACGTGAAATATATTAGAAATATTTGAACATTTTAGTGTTCTACTTTTAACGTTAATTAATTATAATATTATGACTTAAGTAAATAAGGCTTATTTGACATTTAAAAGGGCATATATTCACGAAAAAAACAGATAGAGCAAAAGCGAGAGAGAATATCAATATTTTTTTTTATATTATGTCAATTTTTTTTTAGCAAACGCAAAAACAAAAAAATGTTCAAATGTATAGCATAAAATATTTTTTCTCAAAGTCCGTTATTTCAATTAAAATTTTAATTTCTATAAAGAGAGACAGAAAAAAAATGCCAATATATTAAATATTTTATGATTGAGTGTTGGTTTTTCTGCTCAAATAAGTAACAAGAAACAGTTAACGTCTTTTGAGGTTAAACTTTTTTTTTTTTAAAGTTTACAGTAAAATTACTATCAGATAGTTAATATATAGTCAACGCATTTTTTTTTTTTTTTTTTTTTTTTTGCGGTCTATCATCATTAATGATGTAAGTACACCATATAATTACACTGAAAAATATATGCCACTATAATATATTATAATTATATAGCAATTACATCTTATGAAAATTTAGATAAGTAAAATCATAACTCTGGTAAAATATAATTGTGTTTTTTATTGGACCCAATTTTAAAAGTTTTGATCCACAAAATTGACAAGAAAAATTGTCATTATTATGCAAGCTTTGTGATCTGTTATTTAATGATGGTTTTCTCATGGAAATGACGCGACAATGAAAAAGTTTCTTATGCAAGTCGTTATATTGAGAAAAAAAATTGACTCCCCATTTTATACCAAGAGTATTACTATATAACCAATCTTGCTTCTTAGAAGGGGGAAAAATTTATAGAATTTTAATTTAACATAAAGTTTTTTTCCCCATATTAAAATATTACTAACTATCTTCCCAAAATAAGAAGAACAAAAAGTATTTCACGGTAGGTAGATTTAAAACAATAGTATAAAATCTTGACATTTATTCATCTCCTCTTAAACTAACATTCATTATAATTATTTTATAATAGAAGTTGTTATATTGTCCTAAAAATGTAATTAAATTTTGATGTGAGTGTACAAAATACGTGATTTGGCGTGATATATAATAGTGACGTCACGTGCATGATAGTAAAGGCAAGACACGCGTGACCTCCCGTGACATCTATCTCACCACATACACATTGCACTATAGTGTATGTAATATAATAGCCTGACATTGGCATTGGGTGCTGGAAGTCAACACCCTCATTAAATTAGTTTTAATTTGCAATATTGTAAGCCAGGTGTATTTTATTATAAATATGTACTACTTAATATATTACGTCTGTTCACCATAATGTATTATTAAGAAGCAATGCACCTGTTATATTATATATCGTCACAATTTTTTTTTATCTTATTATCCACTTTGACTGAATTATATTAAAATTACTTATTTAAGGCATGTACAGACGCTCTGATACTAAATTAAATAAGCGTCTTTATTTTAAAAAAAATTATGATATCCCTTTTTTTTTTTTTTTTTTTTTTTTTTTCAAAGGGCGAAGCTTAAGCCTGACAAAATGTTTGGCCCACTCTTACACCTAAGTCCAACAGAAAACATCAATAATGCTTTTGTTTACAAAATTACATTTATAAAACAAATGAAAAGAAGAAAATATCTTAAAAAAAGTATTTAGTTTTATTGTACGTGGAAAAAACTGAATAGAAAAAAAAAAGCAAAATAATAATGTAAAATGTTCAATGATATAAAAGTATGCCCTACTGACCATACACTGCATTAAGACTTTGAATATAAATATAATATATGGTAGTGTCATAAGGCAACATAGTAAAAATTGATATTACATTGTCTGTACTGTAACATTGATGGATGAAACAGATTGAATGATATAAGATTTTCAAACACGTAAATGCTTTAAAAAATATCAGCTAATCAAATGTATTATTTACATATTATATTATTATTTATGAGCATCGCCACAGTTGAGTACAGAAATAAAAAATCTCTCAATCTTTCTCGCTTTTCCTCTCTCTCTCTCTCTCTCTCTCTCTCTCTCTCTCTCTCTCTCTCTCTCTCTCTCTCTCTCTCTCTCTCTCTCTCTCTCTCTCTTCTCTCTCTCTCTCTCTCCCTCTTATTTACAATTTTAATTTTCATTCAACTACGCACAAATTTGCAAACTGTTCGTAATGATAACATTGTGGTCTTTTTTTTTTGTTTTTTTTTTTTTTTTGTTTTTTTTTTTTGTTTTTTTTTTTTTTTTCCCCATATTAAATTCTAAATATAGCAGTCATGAGTATTTACAATCAGACTCATGCAAATCGTAATGATATTATACAACACGCAAAACGTAGATTTACATTAGAAAGAAATACTGTATACATATACTGCTGTTTATTTTTGTTTTCTATGATTCATCGTTCACAGGAACTCTCTTTCCCTTTGCTTCCTTAAATGCAATGAAATGAGTTGAATTTAACTCATTTATATGCCTGTGTTAAATTTAACTATAAATCAATTTAAATATGTTGGGGTAAATGTAAATATACAGAGCAATAGGATGTGATTTATCTGTCGCATATACAATATAAAAGCATATTATGATACAAATAGAATTATTTAAGATAATTCTTTGATGCATTACGTAACAAAAAAAAAAGCACCTGGATAGTATACGTAAGAGAAGAGAAATTTAAGTAAAAATGAATTTACCCACAAACATAAATATTTTTAAAATTGTTTTCGGAAATTACTTTTTTACTCAATATAAAATTGCAATAAACTTAAAACTATTACCAAAATTACTATAACCTGGCTATATACATCATTACTTCTTGAATTACCCAATTAAAGGAACAGTAAAAGTTTTCAATGTTTTTAAATCGTGTACCTCTCTCTCTCTCTCTCTCTCTCTCTCTCTCGTCATAATTTCCCACACGGACAAAATTTCAGCAATTCATAACATCTTTTGCTATATTGTATAGCAAATCTGGTTACACAGCATAAACATAAAGTTGCACAATTTAATTATTTATACAATTTCATTTCGCAGTAACATAAATGCGGCGTAATTTACGTAAATTCTTCTTTTCGTACATTTGTCATTTTTTCTTCGCAATTTGATTTTAAGGTTGTTATTATAACACAGAAAAAATTACCTTATTTATGCCATATTAATGTCACCTATAGCATAAATGTTGCTAAATTAGAATAGCATAAATAAGTATGTTAATTATGTTGATGACATTTAGCTTTACTTCATTATTTATGTGTTTATTTTCAACGCATAAATTTTTGGGACAGTATAGAATCAACTTGCCAAAAACTTTAAAAAGAAACTGCAAAATAAATAATACTTTTTAATCAATTTATCGAATATTAGTTTGTTCTGTATAACAATGACTGGCTGCCTAAAAAAATTAGACACATTCATTGGTTGGTCTTGTTTTTTGAGCCCGATAAGTATGTGTTGATGTTGAGAATGGATCTTTTTTTTTTGATGAAGCCTTTTATGTATTGTGCTGGCCACAATAAAACCGGAAGCTTGATTTTAAGCTCTCCGATTGGTCAATTTCGTGAGTGCGGCCTATTTAAGCCAATCACGGGGCTGGAAATCATGCTTCCAGTTAAGTTGTGACCCCGACTTAAGCAGAAAGAGAGAATAAAAAAACAAACTATTCTCTTGCAATTGAAAACATACCAACCTAACTTCTCCATAACATAATTTCTAAAAATACCAAAATTGTGCAGAGATTAACTATAACTTTAAAGCTCACACATACAGCCTTGATATAAGTTATACAAAATGACCAAGTACTGTACAGTATACACACACGTGTATATTTAACTTACACACCACTATGCAGTAGTGTAGCTAAATATGTAAACTACCATTATAAAATAACACGGTTTGATGAATAATACGAGGTCGCTATATATATATACAACGTGGTTTATATACACGTCTATCACGTCCCATTGCGCTCTTAAATTGTCACAATTTACTATTCAATGAAATGTTATTATAGATCATTAAGTAGACCTAATTTTTTTGTATTAATGTGTTATACAAGTTTTATGTAATGAGGTATTGAAACACAATAATTTCGCATTAGGGACCATACATTATGTTATACGTGTGGAAAGTTCATTAATTTACAATACTTTATTTCTACGGTCACTTTGAAGAAGATCTGTAAAATGTATTATTTTTCAAATTGTTCTGGTTGTTTGCTATACCTCTGTTAACAATTTGGTGCCTAATTAAAAATGAGTTGTTGTTTTTCGGTTTTCAAAACGCAGTCTTAATGGTATGTACATTAAAAAATATGAACTTTAAAAAATGCTTATTCATAATAAATAAATAACTATAATCTTTATTGTAAAATAGGCAAATGGTGCAGTCAGGGCAAAACAAATGCCCTATCACTGAACCAACATTAGACAGCAGTAAAAAACAAAAACAAAATATACCATTTAAAAGATTATTAATGCTGTTTGTAATCCTGTTTTCTGCTACTAAAATGACGATCACTTATGGTTATTCAAATGTAATGTGCATTTTTTTTTCTTTTTTTATAACAAGAAAACAGGGTTACGAGTTACGAACACCACTAAAATACGGTTAATACAATCTTTTTATAAAAAGTAAACTATCGTTTACTTTTTATTATTATTATTTTTTTATTATTTAGCATTATTAGATTTTTTGGCAAACTACTTCATTTATCCAGCACTATAGTATTTCAGTTTAACGTCTTTGACTTTCCGTCTACCCACAATGAATTAGATATTGTGTAAGGGAAAGAAAATGTCATTATTATATAAACAACAATTTCTTATACAAATAAAATATAAAATTTCCTTCGTTATTTTCTTGACATTTACTTAAAAAAAGGATTTAAGTTTCATTGTGTAATGATGACCTAGACTATATAAAAAAGAAATGACATCACTGTGCAAGTGTAACATAATACAAAACAGACTGCAGTATAGTGTTATACAGCCTGCATTACATATTATACTTGATTGTATATAGTATATTCTTACTCCCTACATTAAAATAATATCAAGTTACATATTATATAAAAACTGCAAGTGCGGTGGCTTGAGTGCATTGATTATAATATATATACCACAGGAACTTTGTCAGCAAATTGCATTAGAGAGAGAGAGAGAGAGAGAGAGATGAAGTAGGGAAATTTAATACGCAATTTTTATTTACAGTGCTTATCAAAAACCAAAAGGAGACTTTATACTTCCTTTCTTTATGATGGACTTCCTTTCTTTCTTTCTTTCTCTCTCTCTCTCTCTCTCTCTCTCTCTCTCTCTCTCTCTCTCTCTCTCTCTCTCTCTCTCTCTCTCTCTCTCTCTCACACAGAAGAGAGATAGAGTAGCAAATTCACGTTACATCACAATTTTTTTTTTTTTTTTTTTTTTTTTTTTTAAATGCACAGCGTATGACCGCACTTTATTATAATATACAGTAAATTTGATTACATATAGTTGCTGAAAAGCAATACTAAAAGGTAGCTCTATTTTAACATGAAATTTAAATAGCTATAAACTAGGGAAAAAATATGACTAACTTTTTCCTATTTTCCCTTAAAGTAGTAGGAAGGGGTAAATAGACGAATATAATTGCTTTCAAAATTTTAATCATTTCAAATACAGTAAAAATATTTTTTTCTTATGGAAAAAAATTACGATGAACACATTTTGCAACAATAAATCATATAATTTCACATAGCTGTGCTGTGTATATTATGTAACTGTTTTCTTTCTTTTCTAAATGCAAAATAAAAATCTCATCTTTATTTTTTTTTTTTTTTTTTTTCTTTATAAAAGTAATTTTCATAGGACGCGTAAACAAAAGGTGTAATTCAAATTTTTTTCTGTAACGTTGCCCAGCAAAATAATTATTCACATTTCAAATAATGCTGTTGCTGTTTAACGATTTTCTGCACACAATTATAGTAAAAAATTTAATATGTCATTGCACTTTTTATTTTTATATACTGCAGCATATTTATAGATATGCTGCTGCAACGATTAAAAAACAAGTCAATTTACGTACAAATGTACGTCCATCCTGAAAGTTGCATTTTTGCTTTTATTTAACGATCAGGGGGTAGATTTT